>BQNB010008461.1:21088-89891 GCA_026074375.1 Tanacetum coccineum
CGGGGTTATAAAATTTCATACATTTCTTGCAACGCGCCTTTTCCACCCCATCGATCATAATACACATATCGAAATTAGACCAAACATCGCCTTTTCTCGTAGTTGGTCTAATTCGCACAACATCTTCATTTGTGTAAACTTTTCGTACATGGCTAGTAGAAATGCAGGGATTAGTGGAAGCTTGTTGTGATTGTGAGTTTTTCATTATAGAGGGATTTGAGAAATTAGAGTATATATATCACGATTAGAGAGAAAAAGAGAGATTAGTGGGTGTTTTTGATGTGTTTTCAACCCCAACCCATTACATGTATTTATACTACCAATCCATGCCCTAAAATCATCAAAAAACACAAAAAAAACCCAAAAAATCGACTAGCATAACGGCTAGTAACCGTTGGGTATTTTTTTTAAAAAAACCGAAAAAACCGGTTAAAACCGGTTTATTTTAAAAAAAATTTGTAACGGCTATTTACTGTGAGTGTTGACCGGTTTTTTTAAAAAAAAAACGCATTTATAAAATAAAAAAATAAAAATAAAAATAAAAAAAAACGGGTTAAACCCGGTTATTTTAAAAAACCGGGTAAACCCGGGTTTAAAACCGGTAAAAAACCGGTAGCTTACTAAACCCGAAAACCGGTCTAACCGGTTCGGTTAAAAAAAAACCGGTTCCGGTTTTTTGTACCGGTTTTTAAAAAAACCGGTTTACATTTGCATCTCTACTATATACTACAGGGGGTGGGAAACGACGTAGTTTCACCCCCTAGCTACAGTAACAATTTTTTTGGGCTCTCAATTTGGCCCAATTTATTGGGCTGCGACTTTGGGCCGGCCCAAATTTTTTTTTAAAACTTTGTTGGCACAAAATAGGAGAAAAAAAAAATACATATTACATAAGTATCGAATTATTCAGATAAAAGAATACCCGCGGAACCATTTTCGATACCTAATAACTTTAAAATAATCGACAGGGTCACAAACGTACATCTTTAGGTCGCATTAAACGGTGTCATTTTACGCACTAAAAACCATAAGCCCAAATATATAACACATATTTACCCAAATCCCATAGAATTATATTAAAAAAATCCGTATGGCAAAAAAAAAACAAATTTTTAAACATGAAACCCAACACATAAGCCCATATAAAAAAAACTATTAAACGTGAAACGCAACAACGCACGAAAAATTAACGCCCCGCAGCAACGCGCGGGTAATTCTGCTTGTTAGTATCTATACACATTTGGTTTATCAAACAGTGTCGGCCAAAATATTGTCAAGCATATAATAACGGATGAGCAAATGGGCTTTGGGCTCTATGTCCACGGGTTTTATCAACTTATGGCAACTGCCTAGGGTGTTGATTGGTTCGGTTATTGGGTTCTTTGGTTATTTCGGTTAATTTTTTTTTTGTCAAATTGAAAATCGAACCAACTAGAATTCAATCGAAACGAACTGAAATCCGAATTTGAATTTGGTTCGGTTTTCGAGTTGACCCGAATTACACCATTTATTTAAAAATAATAATTTACATACATATTTAGCAAAAAAAAATTATTTCAAGCATAAAAAATATTTTTTTATATTATGATATAATTTTAATGGTATTTTTATATATAAAATATATAAAAAGTATATATATTTATATAAATTCGGTTTTCGGTTTAGATTGTCAAACCCATATCCAACCCGAAAACCTGATGAGGACATGATTCAAGAGCTACCAGAGAAATATATGGAGCACCTAGAGTGTGGCAAGAAGATACGGAAGTCCAAAGCCCAATAATAAAATTACTGGTAGTAAGAGTAAGGTTACTCCTAAACAAATTGAGTTTACTCCTACTTCTACTTATACTGTTGGAGTAACTCTACTATGTCGCCTAAAGCCTACTGAGGTTACCGGTTTTTTTGGGAGTAACTCTACTTTGGAGTAATTCTACTATTGCTGGAGTAATCATACTATTTGTGTCGTGATATTTAGTTTCCTTATTTTGTTTATTCTAGAATATTTTGGTTGACTTTTTCTCCAAGTTTAGTCCTTCTATAAATATAGGGCTTATGGGTTTATGGTTGTAGTATTTCAATATTCAATATCAATAAAAATTCACGTCTTGGTAGTCTTTATACCCTTTGTGATTCGCTTCGAGCCGAATCAAGGTTTATAGTGTTGCACTTTGTACATATATCAAATAAATTATTTCCGAGTAATTACGTGAGCCTCTGGGGGCAACAAGCGTTTAACCTATGGGGGCACAAGCGTTTACATAGAGGATACGCTTATTAATGTAATTAATATTTTTATTAATTATATTAATATGTTTCACGAAATAATTAAATGGTCGAACAAGAAAAGAAGGAGGGTCCGAATGTCGTTTCTAGCAAACAAGAGGAGGTGTTTGAGTATAACTTGGAGAACAAGTCTTGAGGCTATATATACCATAAGTCATTCATTCGGTTAGATAGATGTGACAGACATATACAACCCTAAAAAGAAAACTACTATTGATATATCCATTCGCATATTACTTTGCATGGAAAGGCACATCATCATTATGCATTTATTATTTAGTACATACACACGTATGTAATGCATAATTGGACGAAAAAGATTTAGTTTTCTTCTTCTAGCTTTAGACGATCTGTTTTATTAGCTTAAGGGTTTCGATCGTTGGTTTAGTAATAAAACAAGAACATCGTGTTATGTTGTTTTATTCGTGAAGAACGGACTAGCATCCTAGCGTATCTCGGTGACGTGTAGTGTGTGCATACCATAGAGGTTATCTACTTTGGTAACTTGGGCGGTTTTCGCGTCGTATTATTTATTATACACACGCGTATATTCAAGACGGTGTATTCGTTAATTGCTAAAAGGTACGCGTTCCTTGATCCCTTTGTTAATTACATATTCTATACGTGTTAATGTTTTCCGCTGCGTACTCGTGATTATTAATTGGTTAATTAGTTGTAAAAACCCAACAGTGGCATCACGAGCCATCGTGTAGAATTGTAATTACAAAGATGTAAAATTGGACAAATTAGGGTTCTTGGTTAATTTTATAAGCCTTTTGGGCGGTTTTTATTATAAAGATTAGATCTTTATTGTGGATAAAATTAATTAGATGAAACCCTAGGTTGTATGTAATTTTATGTGTTAAACTCGATAGTTTAAATTGTTAATTGATCGTTTTTTATTGTAAATTAATTGTTAATTTGTTATCCGTGATAAACGCATGCAAGTTTATCATGGATTGATATATGATATATATATAACCTTGTTAATTGTTAATTGGTTGAACATGCAAATTTGATGATTAGTTAATATATAGACATTAAAAGTTGAAGTTTTTTTGTTTTTCGGATTGTTAGACACACTGTTACGAAAATATTCATAAAATATTCGTCGAATGTCGAAAAAATTCAAATTTTTTATGGTAGATCCGCGACTCAGTAAGCTACAACTTTGTAGTTTACTGCTAAGGCTGGGGAAGACCCTAGCTATATCCTGACGGGGCCTGAAGTCGACTAATATTTTCTATCAACTTTTATGTGCTATGTGGTATATATTTATAAATGGCTTACGCAATCGATTATATCGATGTATGTGGCCGGATTCATTGGATGAAGGAGCCTTATATGAATATATACATAATTATTAGATAATTAGAATCATAATTAATATTTGCATGTGTTAATTGTTAAGAATTGTTGCATGACTTAATTGTTAAGTGGTTAAATAAATGTTATGTGTATTAGTTGATTGTTTATATTGTTTTGTTTTAAGTATTGACTTGTGAGAAAACAAAAGGGTTTTTCGAAAAATAAAATATAAACATGACTAATAAATATGAAATCAGATTTATTATGGACTATTTATAGTTCATAATGTGGTTTTCAAATAAAAGATTTAATTTTTTATCAATGACGTAATTTGCAAAAGTACTACTTAGTTGCAAGGATAGGGTTCGGGGAGACTCATCAAGACTTCGGTCTTGTAGATACCATTACCCTATAATACCTGACTACGTTGTAGTTTCCTTATCTTGCATACTATTTAGGAAGTCGCAAATGGTCTAGGGTTTGAATGGTTTTTAACCATTCTTTAATCTTTTCCCGTGATAAAATATAAAATCTTTAAGATTTGAAAACACGTTGAATCGTCAATTTTTTAAAGGTAACACTATTTATACATTAGATGTATAGGAAATAAGTGATACCGTAATAAATAACTTAATTGAGTAAAGTTTTTTATTAAAATTTATGATACGAAGATGTATGCATGCTTCTTCGTACATATTTGTCACGACAAATATAATACCCTTTAAATAAGTTATTGCCATCCAATTTGTAAGAACACTTACAGATACATTTTACTATGCGTGAGACGTATGTAGATTGTAATCCCAAAGTGATTATACACTTTTTCGTAAGACGTTAGTGTTACATAGTCACAGTTTTTTATTAGACGACTTAATCAGTTTAGTGGTGAGACCTTAAACTCGAGGCAAGATGAATGAAGATGCTTACTAGTATATTGTTGTAATAAAGTAAGTCCCATAAGGTTCTAGGAATTGCACCGGGGGCAATTATTGATCGTCAATTACCTTTTGAATACACCATTGCTAGTAGATCATCTGATGTGATGGTGGTATGTCAAGTTTGATCCTAGACTTTTAGAGAAATTAATTGTTTAAAAAGTTTAAACCATGGGTATTATTTTTCTATAAGGAATATTATCGAAATACTAAAAATAGAATTTTGCGATTCTTTAAATAGTATTAATAGCCTAACCGATAAACCGTACACAAGGTTTTATTTCTTTCTTGAAGAAGTCAAACCGAGACTCCTTTCCTTGTAAGGAACATGGAGACTCATTCCTATCATCTTTCTTGCTCCGGAAAGTTATACTAGGAACGTAGGAATTGTCCTAATGTAATCAAACTCATAGAATACTTAAATGTTAATTAGATTGCATGGCATATATTTTCATACAGATTTCATCACCCTTATTCGGTGGTGAGGGATAACTAGAGAATATGTTCTTAAAGCCATCAAATAATAACATCTTAATGTAAGATGCTTTATGAGTTCTTGATTAGGAAATACCAATACTACCGCAAAAGTGGTAAAGGCAAACTAGGATAATGTATCTAGTTGTTTGTCTTAATCAAAATTAAAGAGGAAATTGCATGCCTAATTTTCAAGTAATAAAAATAGTCATGGATAGATAGTCCCTCATCTACATAGTAGAAATTTTGAAATCCAAGTACATTGCTACTAATTAAGATTTCAAAGAAAGTTGGAAAATAAATAGATCACTATTTGTTTTCACTGGTTATGGAACACTTGCAATGTTGTCAAATCCAGTGGGAGCATCGTGATTTATTTCTGAACAAGACATTAATGTAATGTTGTCTAATTCAGTGGGAGCTACAAGGTTTATTATCTTGGTAGTAACCCAGATTATTTCTCGCTTGTCTTGAGATAATATATAGTTTTCCAACTATACACACTCATGGTTTTAAGGATAGTCGTGCACTATTTCTTATTAAACAAAGTGGTTCAATATCTACTTGTAACGCTAATATCTGTGACACTATCATATTGTCCATATAAACAAACGAATGTCGTGTTGTTTGACTACATGTATGATGTTGTGCCATGCACAAGTGGGAGAAATCTTTATTGTGTGCAAGGTACAACACATGACAAGAACAATATGATTAAATGTTTCTCTTGACCGTAAGGTAAGAAACTAATATTCTACTAGGACTTATTGCCCTATTTAGAACATATGTCAAGATATGAAATAAAGACTACTTCAAGTAAAATGTTTATGTGTTTTTGGAATGTCCAAAATAATAAAGTAATCTTGATTTAAAGACTACTTCAAGTAAAAGGTTTATGTGCTCTTGGAATGTCCCAAATAATGAAGTAATCTTGTTTAACTTGGAATTACTATTGAAGTCAAGAGTTGATGTTCAGAGTTACTTTAGTTAAATATGTTTATGTTTAATGTAAATTAATAAACATGAAGTCCTTTAAATGTTGAAAGACTTATAACATAAAGTAAGTTATATCTTCTGGCTATGACATGAACAAAAGTCCTTGAATTTTCCAAAAATAGGCAAAATAATGTAAGTTAACATGAAAAAGTTTCTTGAACTAGTTAAAGCCGTATACATTGTGTGCAAGGTACAACACTTGACAAGAACAATATGATTAAATGTTTCTCTTGACCGTAAAGTAAGAAACTAATATTCTGCTAGGACTTATTGCCTTATTCAGACATATGTCCCAAGAATATAAAATAAAGACTACTTCAAGTTAAATGTTTATGTGTATTTTGGTAATGTCCAAAATAATGAGTATCTCGATTTAAAGACTACTTCAAGTAAAAGGTTTATGTGCTCTTGGAATGTCCCAAATAATGAAGTAATCTTGTTTAACTTGGAATCACTATTGAAGTCAAGAGTTGATGTTCAGAGATTATCTTTAGTTGTAAATATTTTATTTTTAAATGAAAATTAATAATCCTGAAGTCTAAAAAAATGTTTGAGAAGACTTAAACATAAAGAATTATATCTTTCTGTCTATAAATGAACAAAAGTCCTTGAATTGTACAAAGCAAAATAAATCTAGTAACATGGATAGATTTCTTGAACTAAGTTAAAGCCTTATACATTATTTGGCATGGCAAATAGGGTTTTTAAATACAATATATTCAAATTCGTTTTGAGGCTAATTGATAATATTTGACAAAAGAGTATTAAGTTATTATTAAAGGATTGAGATAAACTCTCACAATAAAAATTACTCATAGAATACCACATATTCATGGTATGTCTAGAGTGTTAAATCAAATTTTTTGAAATTTTTTGATTTTGATAACTTAAATATTTTACCTCTAAATCTGTCAAGGTTTGAAATTGAGTATGTCTTGTATATACTCAATAAAACTCCAACCTAGCTGGTTAATAAGACAATGTCATGATTATGGAATGTGATGACTCACATTAAGTCATAAGAAATTGAAGTTCTGATTTTTTTAAAAGTCTTATGAAGAATGACATTAACAAACTAAACTCAGGAACTATCAATGTATCTTGTAATGTCCCTCTACATGCTAAGTAATTATAGAAGAGTCTAAAATTACAAAAAGCAAGTGGGAGCATTTTTAGATCTTAAAGAGATAAAAATACAAAATACATAACCTTCTAAACATACTAGTGAATATCATATCGAGGCTTTAAATGTTAAACCTTATAATGATATAATTTTCGTTCATAGATCCATAAGGATACCTCAAATACTTGATTGATAAATGTTCATAACAATATTTGAGGAATATGATCAAAGGATCAAATGAACCTGTTAATCAATTAAATGATTCATTATTGAATTTTAAATTGTATCATGTGAAAACCAGTAAGCTGCAATTTTGAATTTTTGAATTTTAATTAATGACTCAAACTATGAATGTAAGATGCTGTCCATAAAGATAATCAATTTTGGAACTTGATTGATCTTTAACTAAACGGTTAGACTGTGAAGTTAAAAGTGATTTCTTAAAGAGAAAAAAAAACCAAGTGGTTTTGTGGTTCTTGAATTTAAACTCAAAAGGACAATTTGTTACACACATTTTAAATGGCATCATGATGATAGGATTTTTAATCATACGCAAGCAATTGTTTTTGATTAAATATTTTTTTTCTATGCGCATTAATTATATAAAGATGGTAGATTGTCATACTAGTGTTCATATTGATGAAATATGACAATGGAATTTAAAACTCTTCCTTGAATGATTACTTGAATGATTACTATTGCGAGGACGGTTAGTAATCAAAGGAGTTTATGAATTTATATAATCTTTATAAAGTGTACAAACGGCAAAAATCCAAGCATGGATCATTGCAAGCATCTAGGAGAAGAATCTTAAGTTTATTATTAAAAAAATCACTTAGTTGATTTAAATTTTAATTATAATTAAGATAACTCCTGAGTATTCCTAAAAGCTAGTGGGAGTATTATGTTCAGGTTTCCTTCACCACTGAAAGATTTAGGAAATTAAATGCAAAACCTTAAAATATATGTTTATTGCTATGAACATATGCGATATATAAATCTAACACAATTTGACATACCATTTAGAAATGTAACATTCCGTATTTTCAGGTCATTTTTGATGTCATCTATTTTACGAGTTTCCGTGAGTGAGTGTCGACATTTAACATTTTATTTGTCGATAATAAATATTTTCCGTATTTTATTATAGAAAAATTTGAGAAGAATTGATTAATTTTTTTTTTTGACGTTTCGCGAGTCAAACGGTTGATCGCATCGAGCGTTCTCGTTAATCGTTTTGAGCATCGTAAAAATTTACGACATGTCTCGATATTATTCTTATGATCATAAAATATCATTTTATGAACCGTGTCATCTTTGTTCCTCAACCTTGGTCTTAGCTCGCGTTTAATTAACAAGATATTTATAAGATATTTATTAGATATTTATAAGATATTTATTAGATATTTATAAGATATTTATTAGATATTTATCTAAAATATCTTTTAGATATTTTCCTTTAACTTAACTAGAGTTTCTTAACCTTAGTTAAGCCCTATATAAAGGCTTAACTAGTAAGAAAAATATACAAAACACATTCCTAAGGTGTAAAACACAAAAATCATATTTATTATTACATGTTAGTCGTTTATAATTTTTTTTTTATATAAACTGATTTATCAAAAACGATCCACTAAATCACATTTTCATGAATCGAACTCTAAAGCAATTTGATGTAAAACGACATTCCTGACAACTTTTTAGTTTTGACCGAGACCCAGAAACAGTCAGAAGGTGACTGAAATGCCCTCGAAAGATTTAGAAACGAGAAAATAATTAAATAGATTTAATTAACACTCTTAATGTTATAAAATATTTATGAAATATTATCATGCGAATACTCATTTTTATCAGAAAAATGATTTGAAAAACAATGGCGCAAGTTTCGTGCGTTGAATCATTCGTTAAGTCGCTCAAATGAGTCCCGAACCGTTTTTATAAAAACTATACCAAAAATGTTACACTTTAGGTCCCTCAACTTATACAACTTGTCACATTTAATATATATATATATAAACTTATAACTTATTTTTCATTTTCATTCTCATTTATACACACACAAAAAAAAAACTTCATCTTCAACCTCTCTCCCTCCCCACCGCCGGCCACCACCCTCCTCCGGCCACCGCCATGCCGCCGCCGCCGGAAAAGTTTTCCGGCGGACTTTTTCCGGCCGAACCCAAAAATGCTCCCCATATCCCGATCTATCCAACCCACTCTACCACTCTCCTCCACGCGCCACCCTATCACCACCATCATAACCATCATTATTATCATCATCACCCCGCCGCTGCCACCTATACTTAACCACCCACCACCGCCGCCGCCACCGCCCCTAACACCACCGCGACATCAACACCATCACCCTTATAACACCATCATCATCATAACATTCATCTCCTCCATGCCACCATTTTATCACCACCATGCCACTCCACCACCTTATCACCACTCCATCATCATCACATCCTCATCATCGTCATCACCACACCGAAACCACCACCATCGTCACCCCCGCTGCCCCCCTCTACAGCCGCGAACGCCAACCAACCCACAGACAGCCACCCCTCCAGGGTGTTTGGGACAGCAGGCAACACACGGGTGCGTTTGGTTGGGACAGCCACCGCACGGGGTGCGGTTTGGTTTGTAAAATAAGCCGAAGAGGGTGCGTGTGGGTCGGGTCGGGCTGTGGGACAGCGGGGTCGGGTTGGTTTGTGGTAACAGCCGGGTATAAAACCCGGTAAGTATGGGTCGGGTTTGGTTTATAATGATGTACCGGGGGTGTTTGTTTGTCAGGTTTGACAGCCACCATAAAGGGGGTGTTGGGTTTTACATCGGCTAGGGTCCGTTTGGTTGGACAAAACCGCACAAGGGTGCGTTTGGTCTAAACAGCCGTAGGGTGAGTTGGTTTTGCGCCCACAAGTGTTAAAATTATTCATTTATAATAATAATTTTTGTTATATGTATGAAATCAAGATGAAACTTTGCGCGGTTAAGAAAAACATGGGATTAAATGTTAAAACGGGATTATTATGAAAGTTACAAGCACATATTAGATATAGCTTAGACGAGAATTGAACTAAAAACGGACTTTGGCGCCTCTTTATTTCGAATAATTAATGGCAGAAAACGGAACATGGGATTCGGAATTCGAGACTTTGATAAATTAGACTTTGGTTTACAAAAGATAACAAATTATATTTTTACGGACGACGTTTAGACAAATAAAACGGACTTCAAACTCCGCAATAACGAAGAAACCTGGAGTGTAATCGTAAATATATACTTTAGTAGTAATAAGTAAATTTTAATATATATTAAATCTGGCCGATAAATTAATTAAACGATTTTTCGAGCACTTTCGAGTCCGTTTCCAGCCATCCGGCAAACACTGAAAGTTGTTGTCGTATGACGTTTTACTTTTGCCGCGAGGCTTTCAAGCTTTAGAAATTGAGATAAGTTAGGATTGGCTAAAATAGTATATATATACAAATAATGTATTAACGGTTAAGGGTTAAAGCGCTCAAGTGGATTTCTCATCACATGTAAACATGTATGTATACATATAAAAATATGAATGATTTCGTGGTTACGATGTGACACACGTTCTGATCGAATTTAATACGTGTGCTATAATAGAAACACATAAGTATTGTCGTGGTCGAGATTCGTTGCATTGCAGATGATCATTTGTCTGATTTAATTGGATGTAATGATCGTGCAGGTCTTAATCAATGTGAGTTTTCATAGACTCGCAATTCAATCTTTTAATGATTTTATAAATCCGCGTAGGGGAAATACATGCTGTTTACAAACTCTTTTACATACACGTTTTATGCTTATAACAATATTTGATTACTTTTCAAGGACTTTGTGAGTTCATAGTCTCGCATTTCAATCTTTTCAATGTTTTATAAACCCGCAGGAAATACATGCTCGTTTACAAAACTGTATATTTTACTACAGTACAATTACCTTTCATATTTTATGAGTCAATAGCCCCCTTTTTACTACATAATTGTTTTACAAAATCCAAAGGGGTGAATTACATTGCTTATTTTACTATTGACACAAAGTTTTTCTAAAGTTGTTTTAAAACTGATGCTATCCAGATTACTGCCTGAATATTAATTGCCTAAGTTTTTACCACTATTCCAATTAAGTCCCTCCAATATCATGAACCTCAATTTCTAATGTAAGTTAGCGCAAGGTGTTTGTGGATAGATCTAACGGGAACAGACAATCCCCACCTGGATATTTCTGGTCAACAAGTTGAACATAGGTGCATTTAACATTGAGAATACTTTTAGTGTTGTTGCCAAGCCAATCCTAAACAATTTGGGGCACAAACTAGTTAA
Source organism: Tanacetum coccineum (assembly GCA_026074375.1). Lineage (NCBI taxonomy): Eukaryota > Viridiplantae > Streptophyta > Magnoliopsida > Asterales > Asteraceae > Tanacetum > Tanacetum coccineum. The sequence goes on from BQNB010008461.1 coordinate 32,569, forward strand.
GGCTTCGGGTTCATGAGCTTAGTGCAATAATATATACTTAGACTTGATGAATGTGTTTCTCTTGTCTACATTACTTGTTTTGGACTTCGGAATACGTACTTAGACCGACCATACTATCGATCTGATGGGTCCAACTACTAAACTTACTTGATTACTGAATCACTACTTGGATGTCGGAAATAACCACTATTGTAATACTGTAAACGCTACTTTTACTTACAAAAGACATATCTAAATTGTTATTTCAACACTGCTTTTACTTAAACCTATGAATTCACCAACATTATTGTTGACGTTTTAGCATGTATTTTCAGGTTATTATTTGCTAGTGGAGCATTGGGAGCATTCGAGTCGCGCGGATATATATATTTTTGAACGCTTAATAATTTGAGTACCATTAAATAATTTGTAAACTCTGATTTTAATATAACGAATGTGAAATTTATTTAAACGTCTCTTTTGAGGTCGTTTTCCGTGACTTGTGTTTGTGCCCTGAAGTAGCACCCCAATGTTACCATTTCCGCTGCGTTGTACCAGATTTTGGGGGTGTTACAAGAAAGTCTCAATGGATACATATCTTTTGATAAGATGGAACATGAATGAAATCTTAAGTTGGACTAAAGGATTCGTTATGTACATCATATTGTGTAGAGAAATAGTTGTATCATGAATGAATGCAAGATGAGATTTGACAACATTGGTATTTAAATCGCAAAGTTAATAGATAATTATTGAATTGAATATTTTAATAGAATATGTTTGGATTTGAGAAATCATTCCTAGATTATGGATTTGTCCATAGTAATGAAAAATCTAAGGATATATATTGTGACAATTTATTGTGCAATTAGAGTAAACCAATGAACTTGGAGTTCATGAGGTGACAAACATTATTAAGAGAATATTCATTGTTTACGGATTTTAAAAGCATGGGGTTGTTTGTGTACACGGATGCTAAATCAAATTGAGATGACACTCAATACTAGTCATGGTATGATTTCATTTTTTATGATGACCATGTGGACTAGTTGTGCTCAACTGAGAGCATAGTTGCATTATACATTAAAGAATAAAAATACTTTACACCTTATTGGAAGTACGAAAGATGAATGGTAGTCAATAGTTTATGACACACACCTTATGAGATATATTTGTGTTAATATAAAATATTTGGAATGAACAAACAATCATTATATATATTCAAGAACTTCATTAATTGAATTCTTGAAATAAGTATTCTCAAAATTCCTAAAGATCAAAGCTAGTTGGAATAATGAAATAAGCCTTGTTAACAAGTATTATAGTCGTATCATGAGGCATGATTTACGTCAACTAAATAATCAGCATTTGATCTATTTAGTATTTGGATAAGGGATTATTAAGAAAATTTTTATTAATTAATAATGAATACTTTGTGTATAGTGGTAATAATTAATATAATTTTTACATAATATTTGCATGTTTAATCCATGAATAATATTTATTATTCTAAATTAGTCCGTTGTCGATTAACAATATGGGAATATTTAGATGCTAAGACAAATCTAGTGATAGGTGATCTTGGATATTAAAGGATTGTCCGCCAAACATCACATGAAAAATATTCCATAAGGGAATATTGGACTTCCCCAACTAACAAGAATCATCACTTTATTGGATCGTCGTCATCAAGTGAATCTTAAGTAAGTTGATTTTGAATTTACTAAATCCTTATACTTGAGACGCAAGTAGTCTTGCATGTGTGGATAAGTCCTTCTTGATGGTAGTTTAAAGTTTATCCAAATGAAGGTAGCTAATAAGGACTATTTTCAGAAGTGATTGTGAAGCATATGACTTGACACTTGTAGTCAATATAGAATTTGTTCCTTCAATAGTTGAAGTATGGATGTCCTTGGGCCCTAACCTGTAGGTTAACAGAAGATATGTGAGGCCATGCTACCCAAAAACACAGGTATAAATGTCTCAATGATTTTGGTAATCTTGATTAACCATATATTACGATGAAAGCAGAATCGTATACAATAATAGGAATGAACTTAGATTCCATATCCATTTTAACACACGGAAATCAGAAACAAACGGATTGAAAATACATACTCATTTAACTGTTGACATTTATGGAAACCACACTCGGAATATTATTGGGAGCAATGACGAGTTGCTAGACGCGTTATGAATGTTGATTATAATATTTGGTACATGTCCAGTAGGGAGCTGAGGTTATGTTTCATGAAAAATAATATATGTCGGGAATTTATTTGAGCCTACGGGGACGCACGCGTTAATACGTAAAACAATTAATAATAAATATATTAAATGTTAATATAAATTAATTAGATAAAGCGTAACGAACGTTAAATGTTAAAAAATATTAAAGGGAGTTATATTAGTACTAATAGTTATAAAAGAAGGACTAATAATGCAATTATGAGAAAAAGAAAGTAAGGATTTAATTCTTTTTTCCCTTAGCCAAATATTTTCCTAATCTCAATGATGTAGGTAGAAATTACCTAACTTGCAAGCCAAGTTTAGGAGGCTATAAATAGAGGATTATGGTGAGGTTTAGTATTCCATAACTTGAAAAATATTCCCAAAATGATCTCCTTCTCTCTCTTAATTATTGGGCGCTCCGATCGTTTAACCCAAACCCCGAGGGTTTCGATTTGTGTTTGTTCGAACTAACCGAAACCAACACCCTACAAGCTTTTTCGCGTTGAATGATCAAGAGTCAAAGGCGATTTGGTGGCTTTATCAATACTAGTAACTAGCATACATAACAGATTACAAAGAACTATTGTGTGTGTTGAAGTAGAGAGATCTTACTTTAGATCTTGGGTGGTTTTAGCATGGTATCATTTATTATACACATGCGTATATTCAAGAACGGTGTCGTTTATTGCTAAAAGAAACAACCCTTTTCTTGAATACCCTTTGTTAAATACATATTTCATACTTGTTAAATCTTTTCCACTGAGGAACTAGCTTACTCTGTTTTTAAATGGTAAAAGTTTATAAAAACCCAACAGTAATACTAGTATTTTCCAAGCTAGTTTGACGATAAATGTTTGATAACTACATTTCTTTATTCAGCATGAAAATCAGAAATTATATCAGAAAGGCTTCGAGAAGCTAGTGAGAGTTGATTATAAGCAACAAGCAACAAGCACAAGAACAAGCAACCCATGGCTAAAAAAAAAGAGAAACAATAACCAGTTAAACACAACTCAGGTTATCCAGCCCACAAACTCCAATCTAAGCTAACCTTCTTGCACCAATTGTCGATCAAGCAATTCAAATACCATTGCTTGAAACTCTATAAAAAGGTCAAACGATATAAACAAATGCTTATACAAATGCATGTTTGTATAACTCCATAACATCCTTTGTTTGAAATTAATTAAAACATGGCGATTTTTCAAATCCTTGCATCTTTGATCGTTGATTCTAATCCTGTTTGATCACCAATCACTGAATAACATTTTAATATCGAGGTTAATCTCTGATTTGCGTCCTTTAATCCTTCGGTATTGAGGTTCGACTGTCCAATATTAGGATAGGGTTAAACCTCCGATCGTACGAAAAAAAGAAAGAAAATCCTTATCCTGTTTGATCACCATTCACACTATATCAGCTTGGGTTAGGGTGATTTAACTCTGATTATTACCACTAAACTCCTATTATTTTGGTTTGTGACTGTGTATTCATTAGGATAGGGTTACGTATCATAAAAAGTGGTTTTAATAATCGATGTTTATCTTAGGGCTTCTACGTATCAATCTTTCTCAACCTTTTTTGCTTTGCTTCAATAAGGAGATAACGAATGGAAGGTAGGTTTAATCGTTAAGAACCGACGATCGGATTTATTTTTTGATAGACTTGAAACCCTCTCTTTTACAGAAATCCAATGTTGATGATTTGGCGAAGATCTCCTTATCCGTGTATGTTTCTAATTTCCCTTCACATCTTACTGTAACATGAAGCTATGAAAATAACTGTGGTAAGATGGGAACTTCTTGTGGAAGTCTAGTCAAGAGCGAAAACGAAAGAATAAATTAGGTTTAGATAGTTCTGCACTTATGTTGTTAGTATCCAACGTGTCAATTCTAAAACCCAAATTGAATCATTGGCTAATACGCATATTGGAAAGCATAGATTGCATTGCTATGTAGCTCGATTTCAGAGGGAACAATGTTGCTACTGACTACCTCGTTCAGGTTAAATGGGAACATCAGGTTGATATTCCTGATCGTATTCCTATATATACCAAAGCTAATTCTTATGCGTTCGTTGCTAAGACACCTTATGTTGATAACATGAAGGGGTCTTATTCAGTTAGAGAGGATATGGGGAACACAATCTGGAGATTGATTATCCCATGATGTGCTATCATCGATTTTCCTTTATGCTGTTCCTGTTGTTCTAACGATGGATAATTTGATCAATGCCGAATTCACGCACATTGTATGCGACTGAAGGTTTTTGGAAGTGGACATCAAATACTTGGGTGAGCTAAGGACTCTTTCGATATCATTTGTGTAGGGGCGCGAGAATACAATTACCTTAACCATAGTAGGTAAATCAGACATGGCTTTCTATTTGAAACTAGTGGCATGATGACTTCCTGGTGTAGGGAAAGGCTTGTATAGGTTAGAAGTGAAGGTGTCCCTATTCATGCATGGGATAATGTTATCTTTTGATCTATATGTAATAAGTGGGGTGACATGATTTTTAGTGATGATTCTTATATGAGTAATCGGCTAAGCAAGCATCTATGCATTAAATCTAAACATTCACAACTAATTTTTGCTACTATCTTTGTGACTGTGAGGAAGATTACTTATGCTATTCGGGTCCGAGAGCTTTGTAGTAGGACACCTAGTTTCACAGGGGACGATTCAGATTGTGATGATGAGAATTATATGGATACTCATGCTCAAGTTGACAAGAGTGTGACTGAGAAGAATGTTGATGATCCGTTTGGAGACATTCTAGCCGATAATGGAGAAGAATTTTTTAATGCAGATGTTGTTAATGCAGATGTTGTTAATTCTGACAAGGAGGATACTGACCCACAAGTTGGTGTACATGGTGATGATGCACATGATTCTGATCCATTCAGATTAGAACCTCTCATTAATATGAAAGCTAGTAAAGTTGTTCAAGAATCAGCATGCTCGGAGACTCTTGTTTTTCCACCTGGATTTTCGCCACAATATGTTGATGACCATTCGTCGGTTAAAGACCATCCACCTGGCTTCTTAAATAAAATGAAGCAAGATCATGCACCTGTTGTTCAGTTTATTTGAATGACACATTTGCTTCACAGAACTCAAACTCACATTTGTGGTTATTCCCAATAAGAAGTGTTGGTTTATCTATGGTAGAAATATTAGAAGGAGAACGAATAAGGTCAGATTGGCGTAGGGTCTTAATATGGATGGATGAGAGTGTACACTTGCTGCTCTAATTGCTAATAATGGAGATCTTAAGGTGGATAAATGAATTCCCTATCCATCAATGTTCAGGGTTTTGGAGACCTAAATAAGAGAAGGTGGGTTCGAGATTTATGTAACAAACATAAGGTTAATTTCTTAGCATTACATTCATGTTGATCTTTGGGTGTTGCGTCAAGTTTGTGGTAATAATCATTTTGATTTTGCCTCTACGTCTGCTAGAGGTATGTCAGGTGGTATTGTTTGTATTTTGGAAGATTATAGTCCCTTTTGAAAGCCTAAAATATTATGTAATGAGAATTAATGAGCTATTAAGTTTGTGGATTCCCCCCAATACAATGTAGAATTATGTGGAATGCGGCAATAGCTCCTTATAATCTTCAATAAAATTGTTTATATGACTCACATGCAAATTTAATTAATAATTGGGGATTGAATTTAGTCGGTTACTATAGGAGAATTTAAATTGAAGTTAAGGGAGGCTAGTGAACGATTCGGGTCTTTCTTATAATGAAAGTCAACTGTTCTCTTTAATAACTTCATCCTAATGCTTCACTTATAGATGTTCCTTTTGGGTGGCATTTAGAGTAAAAAAAGGAAAAAAAAGAGAGAAAAGCCACCAAAGAACTATCAATAAGAGAAGCATTAGAGATGAAGTTATTAAAGAGACCAGCTTGCCTTTCATTATAAGAAGACCCGAATCGTTCACTAGCCTCCCTAACTTCATTAAAATCTCCTATAGTAACCGAAATTCCATCCCAATTATTAATTAAATTTGCAAGAGAGTCCCATAAAACAATTTTACTTGACAGATTCTAAGGAGCGTATACCGCAATCCACATAATTCTAACATTAGTAGGAATCCATAAACCTTCAATAGCTACATAATTCTCATTACATAATATTTTAGACTTTTTAAAGACTAAATCATTCCAAATACAAACAATACCACCTGACATACCTCTAGCAGACGTAGAGGCAAAATCAAAATGATTATTACCCCAAACTTGACGCAACACCCAAAGATCAACATGAACTATTTTTGTTTCTTGTAATGCTGATAATTAATTTATTAAATATTTTTATTTAATAAAAAGTGATAATTAAATATGATTTAATTATTTTCGTATTGGTACGCGTCGTATGCGGTCTCCAAAATTTTGCGAGGCTGTTTTAGCCATTTTCTGCTCGTTTTCAAGTCTCGGGTAAAACTGAAAAGTTGTCCGGATTGTCATTTTACATCAACTTGCTTTAGAGTCCGAATCGTGAAAGCGTGATTTAGCGGCTCGTTTTTGATAAATCAACTTAGGAATAACATATATTTCCTTTAAATATGTTCCCAAAAATTACCAGTTACGCGGTAATCGCTTTTGTGTGACAATAAAATATCAAAAAATCGAAAAGTCAAGTTGGACCCGAAAGGTCAATAGGTAAAATAGTCGTTTAAAATTCCAAAAATTGCCGGATGTTACAAGTTACGTGTTATGCTCAAAATCAAAGTCATAAGTAGCGTCAAACGTGATGTGGCGGCATGACCAAACCTCATGCCTTAAGCATTATAACAAAGTCTTAGTGTCTTTAAAGCTTGACTTAAAATGACACGCAATATGAAAATATTTATGAAATTATATCGCATTTCATATATATCGAGTTTATAAAAATTGTTAACATAATAAATAAAGTTATGAAACTATCATGGCATTTAATCTTTTTCATTTCTTTCAAATTTTTTTAATCGAAGTTGAATTCAAAAAAGGCATCACGCCTCACACATTGGCGCGCCTTATCGCACATTTTCACGCCTCATCTCACGCCATGTCTAGAGTCGACGCCTTAATCTATTTCGTAACGTCAAAAATCACGCATCGCCCCTTAACACCGCCATGACGCACTTTTTAAAACCCCGCTCTAAATACACCAATAAGTTTTATATTTCAATTTTTTGTTTAATACCCTACCAAAAGTAGTTTATGTTTGAAAACAGTTTTCATATATTGCTTGACTTATGTTGCCTTTTGTATAATATGTCACAATAAACTTATGACAAGTAGATGAATGTTGTGAATAAATAGTTCACTCTGTTAACTGTTAGAAATATTTAGAGTCGAGGGCATGTGTATTGATTTTTAGTTTTTTTAAATCGGTCAGCATGACAATATTATGTAGAATAATGTAGTAAGTGTAACTGTATGAGGACTAAAATGACGATGTCAAGAAAATATGGTATATGGATTAACTTTATGAGGAATGGTTCATGATCATAGTGGTTATGGATGTTATGAAGATATAAATATAGTAACTGGAACCTGTAACTCAGGTTTAAACTTGATAAGAATTGTTAATGATGTTAAGATGGTTAGTTACTTCAAATAAGATTGAACTATGGAATAGGCATTTGAATTAGGATAGTTATGGACGTGATTATGAAGGAAGCATCTTTGTTGGTTTAAGTAGTTTTGATGCACGCTAACCGTTCTATTTGCTACAATATGAAAGAAAGAATACATGTAAATATTGTTTAAAAGTTGAAAAATATCCAAACCAAAGGGATCGATTTGTAGCTGTTCGTTTGAAGGTTTTGATTAATGCATGTCATATGTTCACTTGTGGTTGTGTGTATAGATAAAATATGTAGCCGGTGCTTATGATACCGAGAATGGATATCGATTGTTGAATAACGCAATATACGAGTATTGTCGAAAAATAGTACAGAAGGATCATCAAGGAGACTCTTTTACCTCACTCTTCCTCCAACTGTATATCCACCTGTCTTCAAAATAATAGAGTTATTGCATGAACAAATGTATGCATTCTTAATCCCGATTTTAACTTCATAGTTCTAATGCATTATATGGGTAGTATCAATTGGAACAAAATTGAAGTTTTATTATATCTGACAACTAGATTATGATAGTTAAGATGTTTTCCAGCTGATGTTGGTGGTTGGACTCGAATTGTTGTTGAGAATCCATTTGGTAGGGACTACTGAAGAACTTAATGCTCATATGTAATGCCAACAACATGTTTATAGGCAATGCTATCGCTAAGGCACTAATGGTAATGTTGAAACAATAATTAAGCGGCGCGGTACCCTCGAAACTAAAAATTGGTTGTGGACATGTTGGGAGAAATTATACTTGAGCCATAATGGTATTGCATAAATGGATGGACTATTAGCCCTTGTGAATCTCCAAGTCTTTGTATGCTTAGCTTCTATAAATACGCTTCATGATGTCTAAAAAGGAGCCCACATGTGACATGTATGTAGATATGCATTAAGAATAGACTTTGGGCAACTTTGATGGATACTTTTTAGCTAGCATTGTAATCTGACCCATTTTAGGTAAACCCATTAACGAGTAACATAATACATGTTTGGAGGTTGGTCTATTTTCACACGGCTTGAACGGTAAAGTTATACAATTGTATTAAATATAATTGACCATGGGAAAAGGTAATATGTTTAAGTCATCGTAAATGTGATTCTTTTATTAAACAACATAAAGAGGATCAACATTCTATCAACCATCACTTAATTCTAAAAACAACACTAAAACAACTATGTGTTGTAAATGATAACATAAATGAGACCAAATTATCTAAATGATAGACAATGGTTAGAACAACCAAAAACAATATCAAACAACTATCAAAATATACATGTTTTTTCCAACAATACCTTAAAGCTTCCCGCTCAACGGGTGGGCTTGAAACTAGTGTAGCATATGCACACCAATTTTTTGTTTTGGACACCTTAAGCTGTAGACTATCTTTATTCATAATCTATCACAACTCAATCTTCCATTAAAATATTATTTTCTTACTCCTCCACTTATATAACTAAGAGGGTAGGGTATGGTGGCTTAAGCCACAAAACAAAACGGGCCCCACAGGCTGCCACATCATCTTTTCACTCCCACTAAAAAATACCCCTTCACTCATAACACACCTTCACCTCTTCACTTGGGTCCCACCACTAACTAATTTTTTTCTTTCAATTTTTTTCACACAAACATAATTTATTTCACACAAATTAAAAATACAATACATAAAATAAAATACGAAACATAAGGAAATTAAACGATACGAAACATAAAAACATAAAATTACGAAACTAATCGTCTACAGCAACATCTTCATATTTTTTCATTATTTCAGCTTGTTGCCTTTAAATGAATGCTCGTTTATGAGGCGACAAGTTCGAAGTATCGATCATGAGAAACTTCATCTCTTCACACTTCTTGATAACTAAATCTTTTTCCCTCTGCGCCTCGTACGCTCTTTCAGCAGCATCACATTTACGTCTATAATCTTGATAAAAACAAGGGACGATACAGACTTCGATTGGCTTCCCCCGGTGCTCCCCAACGTTTCAACTGATTTTTGTTTTTTCACAGCACGTTGTTTGCCGGCGGGACGCTCTCTTTTATCCGGACCAAACACCTCTTGGAGATTATCTCCATCAATCGGCTCCGCCGCATCCCATTTGGGGTACTCTTTTAAAAATTTCCACACCTGAGGGTATTGAAATTTTTTTACCAACTCGTTCCAAGTACACCGTCTTCACAGTCTCGATCAAGTCAGCTTCATTTTCCCCGCTTTTACGATTTGCATGTTTGTAATAAGCGTTAAACCGTTGGCAATCACCGTGCATTCGGGTCCATTTCCCCGTCAACATATTTTTGGTACGCGCCGGACCTGTTGTTCGGTCGTGGAAATCTTCAAAAATCTTGTTCCAATAGATTTCATCCCGTTGGTCTTTTCCGATATTCGCGTCCTGCGAGTGCTCGATCCAAGCCTCGGCTAGCAAGATTTCTTCTTTGTTATTCCAACGGATATTGAGTCGCCTTGTTTCCATATCTTCATTTTCATCGCCCTCGTCCAATTCGATAACTGGTTGTTTCCCCGTCCTTTTTTGTTTTCGCTTAGGTTCACGGGGTTCTTGGGCTTGGGGTATTTTGAATTGTGGTTGTGATGAGTGTTGTGGAAAACTTTGTGGTTGTGATGATTGTTGTGAAAAAAATGGCGGTTGTGATGATTGTTGTGGAAAAAAGTGTGGTTGCGTATTTCTTAGATTCGTGTAACCTTGGAACCCGTATTGTTGATTTTGATGATACGCCAATTGTGATTGATAAGCATGTTCGGGCGGTGACATTTGCGTTCCATAAGGGGGAAACGGTTGCGACGAGTTTGAGTGTTGGGAACTTGGGGTAGACGGATTCGATTGGTTTGGCGAAGATGAGTATTGGTTGGATTGGAGAAGATGGGTAAAAAAACCCGGGTTTTGTTCATTTGGTGGTTGAGACATTTTTTTTTGGAGAAGAAGATTATATGTTTAGAGTAATAATAATATTGTTGTAGAGAAGTGTGTGTTAAATTGGTAAAATGGGGTGTTATTTATAGGGAAAAATGGGTATAAAAAATTAATTTTTTTAAATTTTGAAATGTATCTATTGGTTTCAAACGGTTTAATATATTTGATTTTGTCTTCTAGTTTCGTCGTATGGATGGCGAATGGTTGTGTTTTTGACCGGTGGCGAGCTCGGTTGGTTTGGTGACGCCACTTAGGAAGTGACAAGCTCCCTCGCCACCATACCCCTCCCTCTTATACAAGACTCTTTAAATTTTGTTTTGAAAAAATGAGTCTTTTAATAAAAAGACAATAAATATGGACCCCACCAACAAGGCTTCATATGTCTTTGGGTTCTTTCACATTTTATCAGTTTAAAGACAACAAATGTTAAAAAGAAGTGAAAGTTGATTGTAATTATAATATGTAAAATAGTTCTTGATGCTCAAAGCTCTTAAAAGCTGCTTCATGGGGCGTTGAAAAAAGAGCATTAAAAAAACAAAAACAAAACTACTTGTTGTTTGCGAAACGAACATTAAAATTCACAACGCTCAATATTCACCGCTCAACGCTCATAAATACTCCTAAAAGCTCTTCACCAAACACATCTAGGTACGTCTCAACTCATCATCAACAATGCATAGAATTTATAGGCCAAGAAAAATACTTATTTATAGATTTTTGTTAAACTTTGGGCATTGATTAATCTATTTATAAACGAAATGTTTTAATTCATTTAAGTGAAAATCATGTTCAAATATAGTAATTTACAATTTCATTTAATGTGTATTTAATATATTTTTTTGTTAAATAGGAAAGTTTATATTTATTAACTACACCCTAACATAGTGTTTTGTATGATGTAATAAAAGTTGAAATGGAAACTGTTATTACGATTGAATGGAAAAATCTTGTTTGTTTACAATTATAAAATGTAATGTTTCATTACAATGAATCACTCATTACATCAAAAACTACAATTTTCATTCCATATGAGCCCTCTCCTTTTTTTTCATTACCTCCGTAATGTAATCAAAATTACATAAAAGTTCATCATTAATTAACCACATTAAATACACTTCTTATTAATTATGGACATTTTAGTCTTTTTTTTATCGATTGCATTCCATCATATCATATCAACCAAACATTATTAATAAAGGTAATGAATTATTACATTACATCATTTATTCCATTACGTCGTTTATTCCATTCATTTAACATTTCATTACGTCCTACCAAACGAACCCTAAGTTCCGCTCAGTAAGCATTGTCTAGCAAAACCTTTTGTGAATAGATAATAATCTCGAATGCAATATGTGCATAAATCTCAAATCCAGTCAATAAGATACGTTAAATAAGTTGCAAGAGTTTTTTATTATTAGTGGTATGATGTATATAGCCATATATTGAACTATCATTTCCTAATTTTGAAATACATAGATACTAAACAAACATCTTTTTTGGTAAATTAATCTTTTTTTTTAACGGCAAAGATAGAATATATATAAAAAAGAGTCTAGCAAGACGCTAGAAACTTAAAGTACAATAAAGTCAACAAAAATAATTACATAACATCAAAAAATGGTAAAATCCCGAGACTTTAACTGCGAAGGAATCAAAAGGGATGAAAAAACTTTTAACACGAAAGCCGACGGATCGGTTTTCACTTCGACAAAAGAAACCCTGCATATCTTTAACGATCTAAGAAGTTATGACAACATGGATAAGATAGCAACCCAATGGATTTTAACCTGCCTAACACTTGCGAATGTATGCTAATTATTTTATCACAGCCATCAGCTATGTACTAATGCATCATCTTATATAACTTAAAACACATTATACAGATCAGTGTAATCAACTATATTGTTCAGAACATTTATGCATTACACATAATGAAAAAGAATAAATTAGCATCCAGAATTTGTTGGGTTTTACGATCTAATTAACTATTAAAGATCACGAGTACGCAGCGGAAAGTAAACACGTATAGAATATGTAATTAACAAAAGGATCAAGAACGTGTACCTTTTAGCAATTAATGAATGCACCATCTTGAATATACGCGTGTGTATAACTCGAATACCACGCAAACTAAACAAGTTACCAAAGTTGATAACCTCTATGGTGTGCATACACTACACATCACCGAGATACGCTAGGATGCTAGTCCTTTCTTCACGAATAAAACAACTGAACACGATGTTCTTGTTTTATATTAAACCAACGAGCTAATACCCTAAAGGGTATAATCGTAGATCGTCACAGTCAAGAAAGAAAGAATAAATATTCATGCATGTATATAACTTGGTATGTCTACATGTGTATTACATGCATGTGATTCATGCATATATAAACATGTATGTAATCTGACATCGTAGGGATTTGAGGTTTTTTAATGATGTATCTTTTTTTTATGTCGTTAATGAAGCATTCATTATATAGCATAATGACTTGGTCTCCAAGTCATAATATAACACCTCAAATTTGTAAGAAACAACACTTGTACCCCTTTTCTTTCTTTCTTGTTCAACCGGTCTCAACCAACACCCACAGGTTTGGTTTTTGTACTAACAAGTCCCTCGCTTGTTAATATCTATTAATTAGTCATAACGTCTAACGTTATAATTAAAGACCGTTTAATATTTCGTGAAGTATATTAATATAATTAATAAATTATAAATATATTAATTACATTAATAAACGTATCCTCTGTGTAAACGGGTGTGCCCCCATAGGCTCATATATTTCTGGCTGTATATTTATTTATGATATGGACATATTCCAACAACTCCCACTTGGACATGTCACAAATAAATATAACAACATTGGTAAGCGTCTAGCAACACGCTAATGCTCCCAGAAATACCTGCGTGTACTTTCGTAAAGTCACAGTTAAATGATTTATGAATTTACAATCCTTTTGTTTCTGATACCGTGTTAAAAATGGATATGGATCAATAGTCATTCCATTAATTAACGATTATGTTTCTCGTATATATGATTAATCTAGATTACCAAAAATCATTGAGACATATCTACCTGAGTTTTTGGGTGCGGCCACACATACATCTGATTAACCTTACGAGGGGCCCAGTGGCATCATACTTCAACTATTTAAGGAACAAATTCTTTATTGACTACAAGTGTCTAGTCACCATGCTTCACAATCACTTCTGAAATAGCCCTTATTAGTCACCTTTTTCAGGATAACTTAAACTAGATCAAGAAGGATTATCCACACATGCAAGACCTACTTGCATCTCAAGTCTAAGGATTTAGTAAATTAAAATCACTTACAAGATTCACTTAATGACGCCGATCCATAAAGTGATAATCTTGTTAGTTGGGGAAGTCCAATATTCATCTTATGAATATCATGTGAGTTTGGCGGACACATCCTTTAATATCCAAGATATCACCAATCACTCAGATTTGTCTTAATTTAACAATATTCCCATATTGTTAATCGACAACGGATTAATTTAGAATAATAACTATTATTATTATTCATGGATTTAAACATGCAAATATAGGACACAATTTATATTAAATATAACCCACATACCTCGTATCATTATCATTAATAAAATTGTCTAAAACATCCCTTATCCAAATACTAAATAGATCAAATGCATGATAATTCTAGTTGACAAATCATGCCTCAAGATACGACAATCGTACTTGTTGACAAGGCTTAGATTTCATAATTTCAACTAGATTTGATCTTTAGGAATTTTGAGAATACTTATTTCAAGAATTCAATAAGTGAAGTTCTTGAATATGTATGATGATTGTTTGTTCATATATATCCAAATATCTCGACACACTATATCTCATAAGGTGTGTAACATCAACTATTGACACAATCATCTTCCACAGCTTCCAAAACTGTAAAGCATTCTTGTTCTTTAATGTATAATGCAACTATGCTCTCAGTTGAGCACAACTAGTCCACATGGTCATCATCAAAAATGAAATCATACCATGACTAGTATTGAGTGTCATCTCAATTCGATTTAGCATCCGTGTACACAAACAACCCCATGCTTTTAAAATCCGTAAACAATGAATATTCTCTTAATAATGTTTGGCACCTCATGAACTCCAAATTCATTGGTTTATTCTAATTGCACAACAAATTATTGCAATATATATCCTTAGATTTTTATTACTATGGACAAATCCATAATCTAAGAAGATTTCCAAATCCAAACATATTCTATTAAAATATTCAATTTTATAATTATCTAATAACTTTTGACTAAATACCAATGTTGTCAAATCATCTTGCATTTATGCATGATACAACTATTTATCTACACAATATGATGTACATAACGAATCCTTTAGTCTAACTTAAGATTTCATTCATGTTCCATCTTATCAAAAGATATGTATCCATTGAGACTTTCTAAATGGTATGTCAAATTGTGTTAGATTTATATACCGCATATGTTTATTGCAATAAACATATTATTTCAAGGTTGTATATGTAATTTCCTAAATCTTTCAGGTGAAGGAAACCTGAACATAATACTCCCACTAGCTTTTAGGAATACTCAGGAGTTATCTTTATTTAACAATAAACATAAGATTATTCTCCTAGATGCTTGCAATAATCCATACTTGGATTTTTGCCGTTTGTACACTTTATAAAGATTATATGAATTCATAAACTCCTTTGATTACTAACTGTCCTCGCAATAGTAATCATTCAATAAATAGTTTTGAATTCCATTGTCATGTTTCATCTATATGAACACTAATATGACAATCAATCATCTTTATATAATTAATGCACATAGAAAGAATATTTAATCACAATCAATTGCTTGAGTATGATTAAAATCCTATCATAATGTATGCATTATGTATGTGTACAACATTGCCCTTATGAGTTTGAAACCAAGAACATAACCTCTTGGGTTTTTCTTCTCTTTTAAAACTCATTCTAACTTTACAGTCTAACTGTTTAGTTAAAGATCAATCAAGTTCCAAAATTGATTATCTTGTGGACAGCATCTTAACATTCATAGTTTGAGTCATTTGTCAAATTCAAAATTCAACAATGCATATTAATGGTTACACCATGATACCGAATTCAAAATTCAATAATGCATCTTTAACAGGTTCACTATGATCCTGTGACTCATATTCCTCAATATTGATATAACATTTATCAATCAAGTATTTGAGGTATCCTTGCGGATCTATGAACGAGAATTATATCATTATGAGGTTTAACATTTACATGTAACATTTACTTGTAAAGCCTCAGTATGATATTCACTAGTGTGTTTAGAAGGTTATGTATTTTGTATTTTATATCTCTTCCAGATCTAAAACGCTCCCACTTGCTTTTTGTAATTAAAGACTCTTCTATAATTACTTAGCATGTAGAGTAACAATAATTTGTTCTCTTTTGGGACATTACAAGATACATTGATAGTTGCTGAATCTAGTTTGTTAATATCACTCTTCATAAAAATTTTAATAAATTCAGAACTTCAATTTTAAGACAATGTGAATCATCACATTCCATAATCATGATTACGTCTTATTAACCTTCTAGGTTGGAGACTTATTGAGTATATATAGGACATACTCAATTTCAAACCTTGAGAGATTTGGAGGTGAAATATTTAAGTTATCAAAATCAAATAATTTGATTCAATACTCTAGACATACCATAAAAGTGGTATTCTATAAGTAATTTCATTGTGAGACTTTACCACAATCTTTATATAACTTAATATTATTTTAGGTTACATACTAATCAATTGTGTCAAACCAAATTGAATATATAGTATTTAAAAACCTATTTGCATGCAATAATGTATACGGCTTTAACTAGTTCAAGAACTCTATCCATGTTAACTGTACATTATTTTGCCTTTGAACAATTCAAGGACTTTTGTTCATGTCATAGCCAGAAGATATAACTTACTTTATGTTATAAGTCTTTCAACATTTAAAGGACTTCATGTTTATTAATTTACATTAAACTTAAACATATTTAACTAAAGTAATTTTTGAACGTTTACTTTATGTTATAAGTCTTTTAACAATTAACGGACTTAATGTTTATTATTTTACAATAAACATAAACATATTTAACTAAAGTAATTCTGAACGTCAACTCTTGGCTTCAGTAGTAATTTCAAGTTAATCAAGATTACTTCATTATTTGGGACATTCCAAGAGCACATAAACCTTTTACTCAAAGTAGTCTTTAAATCAAGATTACTTCATTATTTTGGACATTCCAAAAACACATAAACATTTTACTTGAAGTAGTCTTTAATTCATATCTCGACATATTGTTTCTTACCTTACGGTCAAGAGAACCTTTAATCATATCGTTATTGTCATGTGTTGTACCTTGCACACAATAAAGATTTCTCCCACTTGTGCATGGCACAACATCATACACATAGTAAAACCACACGACATTCGTTTGTTTATACAGACAATATGATAGTGTCACAGATATTAGCTTTACAAGTAGATATAGAACCACTTTGTTTAACAAGAAATAACACTTGACTATCCTTAAAAACATAAGTATCTATAGTCGGAAAATTATATATTATCTCAAGATAAACAAGAAATAATCTAGGTTACTACCAAGATAAAGAACCTTGTAGCTCCCACTGAATTCGACAGCATCACATGAATGTCTTGTTCAGAAATAATCGGGATGCTCCCACTGGATTTGACAACATTGCAAGTGTTCCATAACCAGTGAAAACAAATAGTGATCTATTTATTTCCAACTCTATTTGAAATCTAAATTAGTAACATTTACTTGGATTTCAAAAGTTCTACTATGCAGATGAGGGACTATCCATCAATGCTATTGATTAACTTGAAAATTGGGCATGCAATTTCCTCCTTAATTTGGATTAAGACAAACAACTAGATATATTATCCTAGTTTGCCTTTACCATTTTGCGGTAATAATGGTATTTTTCTAATCAAGAACTCATAAAACATCTTATATTAAGATGTTACCATTTGATAGCTATAAGAACATATTCTCTAGTTATCTATATGTCTTATATCTTTCAAAATATTCACCATGAAATCTATATGAAAATATAAGTCATGCAATATAGAGTTTTGATTACATTAGGTACAATTCCTAACGTACTTATATAACTATTTCTGGAGCAAGAAAGAAGATGATAGGAAGAGTCTCCCTGTTCCTTACAAGGAAAGGAGTCCTCGTTGACTTCTTCAAGAATGAAAGAAACCTTGTTTACGGTTTATCCGTTGCATTAATACTATTAACATAAATCGCAAAAATCACTTTTTTAGTATTTTTCCATAAATATTCCTTAGGAAAAATAAAAAAAATAACTACCCATGTTAAAACAATTAAATTCTAAAAGTTATGACCCTACTTGACATATCACCACCCATCAGTTGATGGCAGTCTAGTGATGGTGGTATTCAAAAGGTAAATTGACGATCAATAATTGCCGACCTGTGCAATTTCATTAGAATCTTATGGGACTTTAACTTTATTAATAATAATATAACTAGTAAAGCATGTATCAATCCCGATCGAAGCCTCGTATCTAAGGTCACCACCATTAAACCGATTAAGTCATCCAATCAAGAACTGGTGAATATGTAACACAAACGTGATTTAGAAATTAGTTTTGGAGAGGTTGTTACTCACGAAAAAGTGGTATAATTGTATAATCACCTTGGGATTGCAAATCTACATACGTCTCACGCATAGTAAAGAGCAACCTACAAGTGTTCTTACAAATTGGATGGCAACAACTTAGTTGAAAAAGGGTATTTTATTTGACGTGTCAAATATGTACGAAGAAGCATGCATACATCTTCGTATCATAGATTTTAATAAAAACTTTTTCTCAATTAAGTAATTATTATGGTATCACCGATATCTAATGCATAAATAGTGTTACCTTAAAAATTGACGATTCAACGTAATTTTAAATATAAAGATTTGCTATTTATCGCGGGAAAAGATTATAGAATGATTAAAAATCATTCAAACCCTAGACCATTCGCGGCTTCCTAAATAGTATACAAGGTAAGGAAACTACAACGTAGTCCGGTATTATAGGGTAATGGTATCTACAAGACCGAAGTCTTGATGAGTCTCCCCGAACCCTATCCTTGCAACTAAGTAGTACTTTTGCAAATTACGTCATTGATAAAAAATTAAATCTTTTATTTGAAAACCACATTATGAACTATAAATAGTCCATAATAAATCTGATTTCATATTTATTAGTCATGTTTATATTTTATTTTTCGAAAAACCCTTTTGTTTTCTCACAAGTCAATACTTAAAACAAAACAATATAAACAATCAACTAATACACATAACATTTATTTAACCACTTAACAATTAAGTCATGCAACAATTCTTAACAATTAACACATGCAAATATTAATTATGATTCTAATTATCTAATAATTATGTATATATTCATATAAGGCTTCTTCATCTAATGAATCCGGCCACACATCGATATAATCGATTGCATAAGCCATTTATAAATATATACCACATAGCACATAAAAGTTGATAGAAAATATTAGTCGACTTCAGGCCCCGTCAAGATATAGCTAGGGTCTTCCCCAGCCTTAGCAGTAAACTACAAAGTTGTAGCTTAATGAGTCGCGGATATACCATAAAAATTTTGAATTTTTTTCGACATTCGACGAATATTTTATGAATATTTTCGTAACAGTGTGTCTAACAATCCGAAAAAAAACTTCAACTTTTAATGTCTATATATTACCTAATCATCAAATTTGCATGTTGAACCAATTAACAATTAACAAGGTTATATATATATCATATATCAATCCATGATAAACTTGCATGCGTTTATCACAGATAACAAATTAACAATTAATTCACAATAAAAAAACGATCAATTAACAATTTAAACTATCAAGTTTAACACATAAAATTACATACAACCTAGGGTTTCATCTAATTAATTTATCCATAATAAAGATCTAATCTTTATAATAAAAATCCGCCCAAAAGGCTTATAAAATTAACCAAGAACCCTAATTTGTCCAATTTTACATCTTTGTAATTACAATTCTACACGATGGCTCGTGATGCCACTGTTGGGATTTTACAACTAATTAACAATTAATCTATCACGAGTACGCAGCGGAACATATAAATCACGTATAGAATATGCAATTAACAAAAGGATCAAGAACGCGTACCTTTTAGCAATTAACGAACACCGTTCTTGAATATACGCTTGTGTATAAATCGAATACCACGCAAACAAAATAAGTTACCAAAGTAGATAACCTCTATGGTGTGCATACACTACAGGTCACAGAGATACGCTAAGATGCTAGTCTTTGCTTCACGAGTAAAACAACCGAACACTGTTGTTCTTGCTTCTTGTATTAGATCGAACAAAACTAATAACCATTATAAGTTTCTTTTTAGTCGATCGTATGTAGCACAAAGAAAAAATAAATCACACATTCGCATGCATGCATGCAATTAACTATTGCATTCATACACATACGTGTAGGAGTAACATATAGCTATTAGACATCTTATGTGTTGCATGGAGTTAAGGGTTATATCATCATGAGAATCTGTGTTTTCCTCAGTATGACTAAATCGTCACTTTTAGGGATATATAGGTCGATTGACTTTTTAGGTATATCATATCTCTCATCATCGAGTGAATGAGGGTTTATATAGCCCAATGACTTAGTCTCCAAGTCATACTCAAACAACTCCTTGTTTGTGAGAAATGACATTTGGACCCCTTATTCTTTTCTTGTTCGACCATTTAATTATTTCGTGAAACATATTAATATAATTAATATACAATATATTAATTACATTAATAAACGTATCCTCTGTGTAAACGCGTGTGCCCCCATAGGCTCACATATTTTCGGCCGTATATTTATTTATGATATGGACATATCCCAATAGTTTTTAGGGATTGACGGGGTGGTTTAGAGGAGGCGGCTCAACGTAGCCACCTAGGTCTGAGGATGAGACCCGCTCCGATACCATGTTAGATGATAGAAACCCCGTAGGAATAATTTTATTATTTACCATTATTTATAATGGCAAAACCTTAGATAACTTAAATCCACAAACCGGTCTAAGGTTTCACCATTATAAATAATGGTAAATAATAAAATTATTCCTACGGGGTTTTCATTGTCCAACATGGTATCAGAGCGGTTCTGATCCTTAGATCTAGGTGTCTACGTTGAGCCGCCTCCTCTAAACCACCCCATCAATCACTAATCCTCTCCACTAAACAATATCTATTCTTAACCCTATTTTTTTCCATCGATCAACAATAATAAAAAAAACAGTCAACACAAGTTGAGTTATTGGATTGGTTCAATATACATAGTATGTTACTTTTCTTTTTTTGATTTCAGTGGATCAATACTACACCGCTTAAATCTTTAAACAGCCGATTCACAATTAATAATTGTTAGTGATTTGTGTTGGTGATTTGTGCTAAGGTCACAAATCCACACAATCGTGATTTGTGTTGGTGATTTGTGCTAAGGTCACAAATCTACACAATCGTATATTTTTGTTCGTGCTTCGGTTATATTAGTTTATCCAAGTTTATCAGTTCGTGACTCTTCAAGTTTGAAGATTTGTTTGAAGACGCTTGTTGCCAGATGTCTTCATCAAGTTATGCTTTTATTATGTTAATATTTTGTTATTTTTTCTTTTTTTCTTTTCTAGTTTATTACTCTAGTCCGACCTTTCACGATTTTGCCGCTCGCATTGCGGGGGAGTATTAGATAATAAATAGGCCCAAGCCCGGTTAGTGGATTTAGGTTATCTAAGGTTTCGCCATTACAAATAATGGTAAATAATAAAATTATTCCTACGGGGTTTTCATTGTCAAATAATAGTTTCATACATGAATCAACTTCCATAACAAATGTCAATCAGCTTATAAGTTCATGTAGCACAGATAGCTTACTATATACAATTAACGATTAAGTATCCACTCAAGCAGATGACATAGAGCTTGTCGTCAAATATCTACTCAAACTGTATTGTGGTCTTATTTCTTTTAGTATCAAAAGAGAAAGTTGGTAAGGACCATCTTCCATGCTAAAACTCTTCTACAGTTGCTCTGTTAACATCAATCCTACCCAATTTACCTTAATCTAGGATGCATGATCTAATATCTGTTACTGGTTTGATATCATCTTTGTATATCACACATACCCCACATTCCATGACATAAAGTTTAGATTCGAGACTTATGACTAGATCTTCAGATTCAATACCATGAAATAGATTTTTAAGGATATCAATCGGCATATATCCAATCCACATCATACTATCTCCATGTTTAGCTGCATGCGATAGTTTCTGCTTATCAATCGCAAATTTTCTACCGGTTGGTCTGAATTTAATTCTAAGAGATGCATGTATGTTGCCCCAATTTGAATGAATGTGGCAGCATATGGCCAACACTATCATATTGGTGTTCCGGCTTTGAGGTAAGTTCACTGCAATCGTGTTGCCCAACCGATAGTTGATGAACCAATTTGGCATTTTGCTTCCAGGAACAGCAATACTTAACCGATGATTCACAGCAGCACATTTCTATACCTCAAACATAATACATTATAATTAAATGTTATACAAAATATATATGCATTATAAGAGACTATTTAAGATACTTTAAATACCTGAACTACAGATTTCATCAACATATTAGCAAGGTGTATTAGATCTCCTCGTCCATTAAGAGTTTGGAGCATTGACGGAGTGAGATCTTAAACAACCACTTATACTTATTTGACAAATCACCAATCTTGTGCAAACATCCGCAACGACCTGCCCTCAGAACTTAAATAAGTGACGGAAGTTCATGCACTTATTTAAGGTTGAAGCAGTTTGTCAGGTTAAGGTATTTGAGATGAGACATCTGAGTGATGCTTTTAGGTAGCCGGTCCATGAGGCTTGATCTTAATCTCAGCTCTTCCAAAGAGGGCCATACATTATAAGGATCACTAGAGACGACGTGGCCTTGTAATAGAGTGTTGTGTTCAAGATACAGTATTCTCAAATGACTTGAAAAATGTTTGGAACTGGTCTAAATACATAGATTATTTATTATGTTAGAAACATATTTTTCCATAATCAAAATGGTAAGGCTGGTCAAATTTTTGATCGATGATGGCAGCGCCCTTATGTTGTCACAGCCATTAATATCTAACAGTGACAAATTCCCTGTCTCCCTGGAGACTTATGTGAATCTTTCGAGACTTTTGCAGCATTTAAGCAGTAGAGTTTGTAGAGATTTCATTTGGATACAGGATTTGAGAATCTTGAGAATCAAACAATTACTAAGGTCTAAGTGAATAATCCTATCGTAAAGCAAAACAATTGGTGAACCTTCAGCAACTGCACACAATTTGACAAATTTAGGCTATCAAGATTTGGGACCCCCGAGATGTCTGGAAAGCTTGTCATATTATTTGAGAAAGATAGATCCATGTACTTAAGGTTTGGGAGAATAATCTGACAGATATAAATGATGTTTGCTACAATAAGCTCAATATAAGACTTGGATATAATAACAATTTGTATTCATAAAGAAATGGTACCTTTCTCTCTATTTGAAGTTGTTTCATTTTACCATATTGCATTTCAAGGCCAACAAGCTTGGCCATACTTCCATTTATTAGCAGAGACTGAAATGGGTACAAATACCAACAAAGCCATCTTAACTGTTCAGGAAAATATGTAGGTTCACTTAAAGTGCATTGCCATGCAGCATGAAGTAGCATAAACTTCTTCGCTACATGATGGAATAGGCCTACCACTGAAAGCATCAAACTTGGTCTCAACTATGGCTTCAACTGTCTCTAGTCTCTAAAACCAGCAAAGATTATATATTATACATATATTTCAACGAAGATATAAGAAGCCCAAAGCCAAAAAAAACTGCTACTTGCTGGAACATAAGAAATAGCTTTACAGCGCTTGTCGTCATCACTTCTTTGATTTCCTCTAGAACCCATACTATGGTATGTGGATAGCATTCACAGACAATATACCGGCCCATCTCTTGAATGAGATCATGCATGTGAAGATTTCCATTAGAAATGGTCAAAAGAGATTTTTCAATCAGCATTATTATTCCACTCAGCTTCAAAACCAAAACTATCAAGAACTCTCGTGACGTAACCTCTTTCCATGCCTTTAAAAATACATGCAATGTGTAGAAATATTTTCTTTTCAAAGATGTTCAATCCATTATAACTTGGCCTTAAAATTTCATTGATCTCCTCATGTGGTATTTTAGTCAAAACATTTATGGCACTTCCCTAAAAATCTAAATTTCTACCACAAAATGAGAGCCTAAGACGTTTAGGGCTAATGGAAGGTGACCCGTATGCCTTACTACAACACGTGATAGTTTTTCATAGTCTTTTGGAGGGATGTCTACCATAAATGCATATCTGCTAAAGAGCTTAATAGATTCCATAACTTTTAACAGTCCAAGTGTATATTTTTGTTGTACACATGATAACAAATGCTCGTCTCTCGTTGTTATCATAATTATACTACCTGGGCCGAACCATTCATGATCAGCCGCTAAGAATTTAAGTTGCTTGATATGATCAACATCGTCTAAAACAACAAGAACCTTTTTACGGCCCAGTCTTCTTCGAATTTTGTTGTCTTGCCGATTCCACCAATTCCCCATATTCCAAGTGTGCAAACATCACAAGAAGACCCTTTACCTAACAATGACTTCACATCTTCCACACGTGATTCCATCCCAATTAAATTTTCTACAGGACAAGAAAGAATATAGCTCAAGATATTGCGTACAATTTGTTTAATACATTCAGCTTCACACCTTCATATTGAATAGAATAAATCTAAAAGAAGCTTCTACATAAGGTTTCTTCTTTATAAACTTCTTGCAGCAAAATATAAGGCAATGAACAAAGTTTCACCCAACTATAATTAGTTTATGATTTCGAAAATTGATGACAATCTTGAGTTAATTGAAATAATAGAGCAAGAAGAACTAACCCAGTGGATGTAATTTGTACATCCCATCCAGATAAACTGGCTGCAGCCTCTAAAGCTTCCCTCCATCTCTCACTTTCTCCATATTATCAATCAATTTAACTTCGTGTTGTTCAAATACTGCATGATAACTCCTCTTTTGTCCACAAATGTCTGACGGATCCACATCATAGAAAACTGGTAACACCCTCTGTCCTATCAAATCCCGATACTCAATGATCTTTGTAAGTTCTTCCAAACACCATGACGAGGTTGCAAAATTATTTAAGAAGACAACAACAACAACCACAGACTCTTGAATTGCTTTCACGAGTTCAGGGGAGATGGACTTCCCTCTCTGAAGCTTCTCATCATCCTTAAACGTGTAAATCCCTGCCCGCTAAAGAGCTGCATAAAAATGATCAACAAAGCTGTTTCGAGTGTCCTCACCTCAAAAGCTTATAAACACATCATATGTCCATCTTGTAGATGGTGAAGCAGTAGATGATAAGGATGTAGCTAGGACACCATCCATGGTTGTGATCTATTCTTTGTTGGAATTTATAGCCAATAGGATAAACTCAGGAATGAAATTGTTCAAAGAAATTCATTTATAAGGAACTGAAAGTCCAAAATTGCGAGTGTGTTTAAATAAACAAAATTGGTTGGTATGGAGTGGTATTTTAGTTCATTTCAACTGTAATTTCAGACATATGTTTGGAGATGAAACATATATAATAGCATAAAGATGTCCAAATTATATTGCATCCATTAGTAAAAGTTCAAATGAATCATATCATGTTTAAAATGAGACAATGCAGTGTAAGAGGGTGTTTGAGATGGCTTACTTTTTTTTGCCTATGCTTCATCTTAAAATAAGCACTTAGGTTGCATAAACATATGCACTTCAGAAAATGGTGTATGAATTTGCTTATTTTACAGAAAAATGAGACAAGACAAAATAATACAATATAAGCAGGTAAAATAACCAGAAAAAAATAGTGTGGATGAACCAAACACTTTAAACTGCTTATCTACTACAATAATTTGCAGATAACCAGACAAAAAATAGGCAATCCAAACACTTCAAACTACTATCTACTCAAAATTCATCAGATAGGCAGAAAAAGTAAGCAATCCCAAACAACGTAATTTTACAGTTCACAACAGATGATAAACTTCACCTGCTAAACAAAAGCGTAATAATTGCAGTATAGACAAGCCAAATTCTCCAACCTTAAATAGTTACATCATTGTGAATAACAACAATATGAAGCTCAAATGCAGAAAAAAAACAAGCAGACACTAAAAAGTTACTTTTTTGTGTAGTTGAAGAAGGTGAAGTAGAATATGAATGAAGAAAATGTTGATAAACTAGTCCAAACCAAAGACTTGAAAGTTAAAAGTCGTACAGTTTTATCTCATTTCATATCTTTATCTTTTTATATGAGTTTTTATCGTCAACTAAAGACTATCATTGACGACGTATAATAGGTATAGCAGGCCTTTGGGCCTGGGCCGTACCATCACATTAGGTCCCGACCCAAATAAATTATTAATAAGCATAACGGGCTGGAACCAAGCCGAGTGTCACACTGGCCACAACCCGGATGCAACAAGACGGACGCGGATTGGTCACGAGCCACTTCTACAGGCCACCTATGGATCAACTGACGTCCGCGGAAGGTAATCTGCGTCCGCAATCATGATAATCGCGAACCCTTTCCCGACAAGGGCCCCACTCTGGCCACTACGATAATAGGCGAAATACTAGGAAGCCCTAGTACTAGACTCGCCTATAAAATGAATCATCTGACACTCTAAAATGATATGATTTTCTCACTCTTCCTAATACACACACATACTTATGACAACATGTTTTCTTACTCTCACGCGGGAGTCTAATCGTAGGGTCTATCCCCACGGTAAGGCTAACGGTTTACTTTCACTTATGAAGGAAATCGCCTCAACTACTTTGCTTAGTGCAAGATCTAATCCTAAGAGAGCTTGAAGGTCCAGTCCAACAAGCAATCTAAGCCCAATCAATACCCAGTCACACATTTTGTACTAACAAGTTGGCGCCATCCATGGGACCCAGTACACAACTGCGTTTTTTAAATTCTCACCATGAGCTAACCGGCTGAGCTAATTCCCAGCCCACCCACGTTCGCCATGCGAAACACAGTGGGAAGAGGAAATGAGCAAGTCGTAAAAAACCCAAACTGGCCCGTGTCCGACGCAGTCCTCTGAGTGTACTGTGAAAAGTATTACCATCAGTTGTTACCAATAATAGCCGAAAAAGTTCACCAAGAAAAAGTGCAGCAGGAAAAATTAAAAGAAATGAAAGCTCGTCTTAACTTCGAAGGATGTTTAGGAAGAAACTCGAAAATCCAAGAAGTGTCACAACACTCCGAGTCCAAAACACCAAACGTAAGAGGGGAACAACGAAGGGGACGAAGGTCTGGACGCTCCCGTAGCATGTCCGGAAGCCCTAAACGTACCAGCGTCTTTTCCAGAATAAGGCGTGATAGGTCAGAATCGCCTAGGCATAGGCTGGTAGGTAAAGGTAGAAGGGACGGAGGAGTCTTCAATAGGCTAGGAGGCAAAGAAAAGAGTGTGTCCGCATACTTGGAAAGCTGCTACTAGTAGGGGTGAGCAGAAAAACCAAAAAAACCGAAAACCAAAAAAATCGAACCGAATTAACCGGCCAAAACAAAAAACGTTGGTTCGGTTTTTACTTTTCAAAAACCGAAAATTCGGTTCAGCTTCGGTTTTCATCCAAAAACTGAACCGAACCAAACCATTTTTATAATAATATATAATTAATATAATATAAATAAATAAATAATAAATCTAATTTTTAAATTCATATTTATTTTGTGGGTGAAATTATAATATATATATATATATATATATATATATATATATATATATATATATATATATATATCTTAATGTTTATATATGTGTTTGTCATGTACGTGTGTTTACTTGACAATATATCGTTACATATATGACAATGATCATACTATGTGTATTTTCACTTGCATGTGTGTGTGTCTCATTTATATGTGTATAATTGTAGAAATTTGGGTAAACATTATTAGGCTCATATTGACAAAAAAATAAAAAAAAAATAACCAATTTTCTACGTAAAACAAGTTTATTAATATAAATTAGCCACAACCAAATATAAACGGTTTGAAACCGAAAAAACCAAAAAACCGAACCGAAAAAACCAAAAAACCAAAAAAACCGAACCGCCAAAAACCGAGCGGTTTCGGTTTTTGGTTTTATAAAAACCGAATATTTCGATTTGGTTTCGGTTTTAGCCAAAAACTGACCCAAACCAAACCATGCACACTCCTAGCTACCAGAGTTCCCGCTCAAGAATAACGGAATTTATTCCCAGAAAACGTCGCTATGAAGGAACGTGTTCACGGAGGACAGAAATGCTCTCCGAAAGTGAAGATAGCAGAGGGGGACACTGGAAGTCAAAATCGAAAAAGCAAAAGTCAAGCATTGAAGAGGATGACCTATCACAACCATGGGTATGTGAAGAAACGGTTCCCTTCAAACCCCGCATCCGTTACTTCGACTTCCCAAAAAAGACCCGGATGCCAAATAATGTCAAGACATTTGACGGAAGTGACAATCTAGAAGATCACTTAAAAATCTTTCAAGCACCTGCAAAGGTGGAATGGTGGGCTATGCTGACATGGTGCCACATGTTCAATTCCACACTTACTGGATCCGCTAGGGTATGGTTCAATGACCTGCCTCCGAAATCCGTGGATAGCTATGACGATTTAAAAAGGGCATTTCTAACAAACTTCTTTCAACAAAAGAAATGTATCAAAGATCCGGTAGAAATTCACCACATCAAGCAAAGAGAGGGGGAATCTATAGAAGATTTTGTACAAAGATTCAAGGCTGAGAGTAGGCATGTCAAGGGAGCCCCGTAGTGCATGAGAATCTCTAGATTCATGCATGAAATCACCAACCCCGAGCTCATTAAACGTCTACACGACAACATCCCAAAATCAGTGGATGAAATGATGATGGTAATCATAACATTCCTCAGGAGAGAGGTGGTAGCTTCCAAACAGGTACGAAAAAAAACTCTTCTGGCGTGGAAGCAACAAGAAGCTGGGAGAAAACAAAATTTTGAAAGAAGGGGAGATTTTAGGAATCAGCAAAGATCAGAGCGGAGACGTGACAAGTTTACTGTTAGGAACAAGAAAAGTCTTGGTCACTTCTAATATTAACTAGTCAAAGCCCGTAGTTAGTCAATATTTAGTTTATAAGCTAATATGGCCCAAAGTCCTATGGAATGCCTTATAAGGCCCATGGCCGGCCACCCTTGATGTATAAATACCCTCTCTATGCATTGGAGAGGGTGGTTGGTTGGTTGTATTCTCATTTTCTCTTAATGCATTTCATGTTTAACACTTTCTCTCTCTAGAAATTACATCCTTCCTTCTACTTTCTATCACTAGTTCTTGCTTCTCATATATCAAAGATTACTTGTATTCTACAATTGGTATCAAGAGCCATGGAGTGATTTGCTTAGTTCTTGTGTTTGTTTTTTGTCTTTTTGTTCATTTTTTTAAACCGTACGCATTTTTTTTCCTCTTGTATTCGAAGCTTCTTAATACACTAAAAGATCATTTACCTTGGTAAATTTGATCTAGTATCTTTGAATATAGGTGTATTTGCTTTGGATCAAAGAAAAATTCATTTTTTGTTATCTTTTGTTTTCAAAAAACCTTATAAAGTACAAATCTTGATTTTGAAATTTTTGGCTTAAACACCAAAAAGTTGTCATTTTTAAGGTACCTATAGGTTTAAGAATACTAGTTGTACAAGAAATTTTGTGAAAAAACAATCAGAAAGGTATCTTTTTGTGTTTTAAAATTTTTGAGTTTCGTCTGTGTAGTACACGAATTTGCAGTTTGTTGTTCTATCTGAATTTGCAGTTTCTAGTGGTATCCGAATTGGCAGATTCTAGTGGTATCCGAATTGGCAGTTTCTTGTGGTATCCGAATTTTCAGTTTATAGTGGTATCCGAATTGGCAGTTTCTAGTGGTATCCGAATTTGTAGTTTATAGTGGTATCCGAATTTGCAGCTTCTAGTTGTTTCCGAATTCGCAATTTACTTTAGTATCCGAATTCGCAAGTTGCTTCAGGATCCGAATTTGCAGTTTGATTAAGGACCCGAATTTGCAATTTTTCATAAGGACCCGAATTTGCAATTTTTCTTAAGGACACGAATTAGTAGTACTTTCTTAAGGACATGAATTTACAGTTTTCAGTAGAAACTGAATTCGCAATTGGCTTAATCAACCGAATTTGCAACATAAACTTAAAACTCAAAATTGCTTCATCAAAATTATAGGGTTTCTTTCTTTGACTTGTAAAATCTCGTGAATCACTCACTTGTTTTCTCGGTTTTGTCAAGAATTCTAAAATCCCGTGTAGTTTCAAGACCTAAAACACATAAAAGACAACACCCTCAAACACAATTACTTTCCATCACCGCTCGATCAAACAGTAATCATTGAACATACCAATTTATTAATGACGGGCCTTGCTGATAAGTCACTTCCCTCAGGTGGTGACAACAAACCACCGATGCTTGAAAAACACTTGTATAACTCATGGAAAAGCAGTGGAACTTTATATGATGAACAGACCTCATGGTAGAATGATTCTTGCTTCTGTTGAAAAAGGTCCACTTGTTTGGCCAACAATTACAGTAGATGGTGTAACCAGACCAAAGGAATATACTGAATTAACTCCCACAGAAACCATTCAAGCTGATTGTGACATCAAAGCAATAAACATCATTCTACAAGGCCTTCCAACTAAAATTTATGCTCTTGTTAGTCAACATCGTATAGCCAAAGATATTTAGGGGAAAATCAAACTGCTCATGCAAGGAACGTCGTTAACGAAGCAAGAACGAGAGTGTAAGTTGTACGATGAATTTGATAAGTTTACATACAAGAAAGGAGAGTCATTACACGAGTACTACTTGAGATTCACTTTGCTACTTAATGATATGAATATTTACACTGGAGCAATTTCAAGTCAAAACCAAGTTTCTGAATACTCTTCCTGCTGAATGGAGCAAATTCATTACTGATGTTAAGTTGGTCAAAGATTTGCATACTACTAATGTTGATCAGATTCATGCTCACTTTGAACAACATGAACGACATGCAAATGAAGTTCGATTGATGCATAAACGCAACTCTGATCCTCTTGCTTTAGTTGTATCTCACCAAATGACACAGTCTCCTTATCAGTCTCATCAGCACTCTTACCAGAACTCTCAACATAAACAATTTGTGTCACCTTATCAATCTTCATAGTATGGATCACCTTTTGAATCTCAACAATACTCAATCAATCAATCACCAATACCTTATTCAATCACTTATCCCCCTAACAATTATCAAACCTCGGTTCACCACAACATTTACTCTCCATCATCATCCATTCCTCAAATAGAATACTCTCTCACAGTCAACCAAAATCTAAATTTCCCCAATTAGACTCCGGTCTAACTATTCCAGTGTTCAAGAATGGTGATGATCCAATTGATGCCATCAATCATGTAATGTCATTCTTGTCTGTTGTAGTCACTTCCCGTTATCCTACTACCAATAACCAGCTGAGGAACTCGTCCAACCTAAGGCAACAAGCCACCATTAATGATGGAAGAGTAACCGTACAACCAATTCAGGGGAGACAAATTTCTTATGCTGCGGGTACTACCAAGAAACTGTCACTCCAGGAGCATAGTGGGAGTAACTCGGGGAAACAGAGGATTGTTACGTGTTATCAACTGCCAAAGGAGAAGGGACACTTGTTCCAAAACAATGCACTAAACCAAGAAGGAAACGTGATGATTCATGGTTTAAAGATAAAGTGTTGTTGGTTCAAGCTCAAGCAAGTGGACAAATTCTACATGAGGAGGAACTTGCATTTTTGACAGATACAAGAATTCCAAAAGCTCAAGCCACACAGACGGTCATTACTCATAATGCTGCTTATCAAGCTGATGATTTGGATGCATATGCTTTGATTGTGTTGTATCTCAACACTACCAAAGTTGCTCTCATGGCGAATTTTATTCATTATGGTTCTGGTTGCTCTTGTGAGGTACTCAATCATGATAATGTTGAATAATAATATGATTTAATGTCAAGCTGTGCAGGTGTTGCCATCTTCCTGAACAGTCGATTGTTCGTGAAAACCATTCAGAGCTGAAATAACCAGTGAAAGAATTATCATTCCTTTATTCTTAGTTTATGATTTGATCACATAAAGCCAACCGTTTTAGAATTCAATAACTCTTCTGCACAACAAGATGCACTGATATTATCTGTGATTGAACAACTGAAAACCCAAGTAGTTAATTGTACCAAGATAAATTTGGAAAATAAAAGTGTCAATGATACTTTAACTGCTGAGCTTGAAAGATATAAGGAACAAGTTAATTGTTGAATGAAGGGTCGAAAATGTTGATTTAAGAGTAACAATATAAAATTTCTTATTCATGTGGCACAGTCTGTTGAGATTGTATCATCTTTAAACCCAAAACCTATTGTAGAACATTTAAAAGAAAAAGGAATCTTTATGCAATGGTTATGATTGCATTTTACATAATTATTAATATTTAATATATTATATACTATGAAAATTTCCCAATTTACCTTGAGGACAAAGGTGAAAAGGAAACTTCTCTCAAAATATATATATATATATAATACGTATTCTTAACGGGAAGTATGATTCCCCCGGGTCGTTTTTCCCCAAACGACTTGTGAAATTGAAACTCCGCTTGTTGTTCGGACATGATTTGAATGGGAAACAATAGTTGATTTGAATAACTATTTTAACAATTGAATTAACAAGGCTCTAACTATTAAGCATGAAAACAATAGGGGAAATCAAAATCTTAACTAAAAACGCACAAACCGAGACCCATT
This sequence comes from Tanacetum coccineum, assembly GCA_026074375.1. Lineage (NCBI taxonomy): Eukaryota > Viridiplantae > Streptophyta > Magnoliopsida > Asterales > Asteraceae > Tanacetum > Tanacetum coccineum. The sequence goes on from BQNB010008461.1 coordinate 65,437, forward strand.
AAAACGAAAAGTCAACAACCCTAATTTGCTAAAAATAAATCTAACTTTTAAAATGGACTCTATTTGACCAAAAAGTAAGTTTAAAGAAAACTAGAACAAAAACGGAGTTGAAACGAATGTTAAAACTCGAAAAACGAAAACAAGAATGAATCCCGTTCTTTAGAAAACAAAATTTTGCAAATTAGACCCTACGAAAGCAAAACTAATTTTCATATGAACTTTAGGATAAAAGAAAATTTTCTAAAAAAGATTTTTATTTTTTTGATAATTTTTCTATTTTTTATGATTTTTTAAAGTTTTAAATAAAAATAAATGATTAAAAATACTAAATGAACTCTAAAAATTCTAGAAAAATGACAGAAAATAGCTTAAACTAATTAAAACTTAAGAAAATTAAGCCCGAGATCACAACTTATAAAATAAGCTGTGAAATAAGCTTTTTCAGCTTATTAGGTTTATAGGCCAAAATTAAATATAAAGAATTAATTATGCCTGGGTCTTATGAAAAAAACCCAAAGGCACAGCGGTAAGGAGTGGGTGTGTGTTATAAAGGTTGAGGTGTTGAGGTCGGAGGTTCGAGCCTTGCTCACCCCCGACTTCCACTTCCCTTTTTTTTAGTTTTTATAAAAAACTTAAAGAACAAAAGTTGTAGAGGATAACTTATTAAACAACTTTAATAAAAGCACTATAAGCTTAAACTCAAAAATAAGCTCTTAAAGAGCTTATGAAAGTAGCTGTTTCAGCAACCAAGCTTTTGAGCTCTTAAAAACTTATTTTCACTTCTTAAACTCTTGCAAACAGATTATTTTATAGCTTATTTATGAAACAAAAAATGTTGTTTCTCAATACCTTACGTTGTCTATAACCTAATATGAAAGTTTAATCTAATAAAAAATCTCTTAAAGCTATCTGAAATTTAAGATCAAGATTGCAAACTCAGAACTAAGCATTTAAAAGCTCAATATTAAGAAAAGCTAATAAGCAAAATAAGCCATGACAGAAACTAAGCTTTTGCAAACTTAACAATCCTCATATAAGCTATAAATCAAATTCTAAAAACTAAACTTGATAGAAGCTAAAAATCAAAATTTAAAAGCTAGACTTAGTTACTACTGTTTTGGCTCTTTTTGAGATTTTTGTAAAACTTTAACCTAATTCTACCTAAGATAATAAGCTCGAAAATTGAAAAATAAGTTTTTAATCTATACTAAGTCTACTTGTAATCTATAAGCTAATAGAATTTTATCAACTCTAATTTCTACAACACTTGGCTAAATTGAAGCTTAAAGAAGACAGCGTAGTGAACTCTTGTTAATATGCTCGGTTGCATTTGCCAATTGGCCAAATCAACAATGCAGGTTACCAAGGTGATTAGACTTGCATTAGACACTCTTATTGAGTGTAAATGAGCACTTATCAATCAAAATCCATTCCTAAGAAAGCATGGATAAAAAATTCTAACTAGCTAAAAAAGAAGAAGCTAGGAAATTATAATAATAAGCCGACACTTATTTGAGAATTTTGAGCTTAAATCTAAACGAATAAGTCATGAGAGGGCTTTATTCGATGGTAGGAGATAAGCTAGAAAGCAAAAAACATCAACAAGCTTATAAGAAATAAAACAAACCAAAACTTTTATAAAAACTTTATTAACGAAGCTTGTTACTAAATAAATTTACAAATCAAATAAGCTATGAGATGGCTTGTTTGATGTCCCACTTATTTGTAAACAAACTCAACTAATAAGCCACAACGAATAAGCCAAGAAACTTTATCTTCATTAAGCTAACACGAATCTTATTACAAAACAATGATAATCTGAGAATTTAGCTTTTACAATAAGCTCTAAATACATAAAATAAGTTGTCCTAAATATTAATAAGCTAGAAAAATGAAAGAGAAAAAATTCATCCTCCCCCAAGTGAGGGAAGCGTCATGTATTTTATAAGGCCAGGAGGGGTGATTTTGTAACTTTGGTCCAATCATTGGGTACTTGAGTAGCCAATAATTGGCCTCCTTTTGTGTACACACGGATCACCAAATTATAAGAGTTGATCCCACCGATCATGACATGACACGTGCCCTTCTTACTCGCTTCCTTCCAACGCATGCATTCTTGTCTGTTGGATCATTTTGCTAGTTAAATGAATTCAAGGTTTATACCAAAGCTCCGCCACGTGTAACATTGTTATTGCCCAAGAAAACTATAGTAGCAGCTCACGTGATGAGCATTTCATTTAATTTGAGAACATGTGACTTGACATCACTCTTTGTACTTAAATTCATTTCTTCACTTGGCTTATGTTGGGCATGAATTTAACGTGGGCTGGCCCGGCCCATTAAGTGGGTTATGGGCTGGCCCAATAAAATCCGAGAGCATCGTTGGACTTGATTTCTCGTGCTCTTTCCGATCCCGTGCTCGGTTTTGTTCGGTTTTGACTTTATTTTTGTCCTTTTTTTTAATATCCGTACCTGCACATACACAAACACAAAAACAAGCATATATTTGCAATTTTATTATGTTTTTGGTCATTTGGGCTCATTTTTCATGGTAAAAGGTATGTATAAAATAGTGAATACCAGTTCCTTATTATGTGATTAAAGTATTGCCGTGTCATCACGCAATGTAATAAATACACGATTAAAACTAAAAATTCCAATCCCCCCAAACTAATCACCTTGAAAAGTAGCAAAGTGCTCATCTAAATGTATTAAGGAATCAATAGTTTGAAAAGCCCCGTTTTTATCATTTTTTTAAATGTATATACTTTTTCCTACTAATATTTTTGATTTATATATATATATATATATATATATATATATTTTATTAACTAATTTATTTGACTTTCGTTATTTTCATAACTGTTTGGGATCATTAAACAAAATGCATTTCGATCCGAAAATGCCCCCAAAAAGGATAAATTCATCGTCCCTGACTTTTCACTTGCTCCAAACCAGACTTAAAACGAAATCACAGTTAAATATCAGTTAAGATGCTAACACTACTCATATTTTCAATTTGTGATCTTTTCACTCCCGACAATTATATAACTTAGGTGAATGTGCTATTTTGAATTTCAACCATGAAACAACATTTTGCAAAATTTTATGCTTCACGTTCCACCTGAGAATAATGAGTTTGAAGGCGAGATCATACCATGTAGCGACTTTCGTCTCGGCACATCCCAACCTTGCGGCTAAGTGGCCAGACTTTTGACACCCCACAGAGACTAGTATCGGGACTCACAGACCTTAGGTTTCAAAAACTCTCAGGTTTCCCGAATATTCATAGCTTTAAAATAGAATAGTCAAAGTTCAAAAGCATATTTGAATTTAACAAAAAGAAATCTATTTATTAATTCAAACTTAATATTAAACATTTATGCAATTGTAACCTTCGACTTTTTAGAAGGCTGCAACATCGGTTGTGAGCAAACTTTTATCAGTCTCGGATTTTTATTATTACTATGGGCTTTCTTTAGAAGACTACCACATCGGTTGTGAGCCGACAATAGGTAGTAAACTTTTATCAGCCCACAGCTTTTATTATTATTATTATATATATATATATATATATATATATATATATATATTAATATATAATATATATAATATATATATATTTGATTATTATATTTATTATTTATTTTTTATTCTTTTATTTATTTATTATTTTTTGTTTAATTAGAGAAGAACTTCTATTGAAAAAAATTCAAGTATAAGTTTTGAACTAAGAAAATTTATTTTCTATATACTCTATAAAAATTGTTGATTTAAGTTAATTTCCAAAAAATAGCACTATATTAATTCGTTAAGAGCGTAGGGAGAAAAGCAACAAGTTTTACATACATGAGCACTTGTAAGATTTTCCAACACATCCTTGCTTAGCAATCCAACTCATACTTAACTCTATCATTTTTCGTTCATTTTTCATTCTTCGCGATAATCGCGAACGCTTAGCCTAAAAGTTAAGGAACAAGCTAGAGCTCAACACGCTCGATCGGGTTAAAATTTACTCTAATTCTACCCAGCAGGAAAGTCAAAATTGTGATAAAACACTTATTTTATTTTTGAAAATTTTTAATTTGGTGGTAAAAACGGGATTGCGTGAAAACAATGGTTGCAGGCACAATCAAATCGCTAGATTCCCCCATACTAAAACTACACATTGTCCTCAATGTGAGACTATCACCCCCATACTAATTTCAAGGCATAATTCAAGTATTAAGGGTTCTCTACGCAAATCTAAAGCCATTTATTAAGTATGCTAAAGATAAACGTTAGATGATAAGATTAGGATCGTTAGTCAATAAGATTTAGGATATTGGATTCCCTAAATGAAGCTGAAGATATGAAGCTCGACTGTATGAATGAATAAAACCATGAGCACGAGAGCCTTCAAAATCCGGGTATCCTGGACATAAAATCACAAAACACAAACCACGAGAAAGGAAAAAGGCAAGCCCTCTCACATTAATTGTTAGAAAATAGATAAGAAGATAGAAACGCTTGTTTTTGTTAACCGAGTCACGAGCTTGACTCGACCCCGAATTCATTGGTCCATGGGGGAGCAAGTGGAAGATAAAATCTCCATCGGACTTCCATTCAAGTGGTTTGGATAAACAATGAATTTCATGAAAGTTCCACTCCGATGAGATACACCCGGCATAAAAGAATGATAAACGGAGATGCCGGGGTCAAAAATGGTATCTTCATTCCCACAGGAGAGAAGATATGGAGGAGCAACTGGATACGTGAGAAAAGGAAGAAAGATCCATACAATATAAGCGAAGAGAGGTTCACTTAAAAGTATGAAATCCAGATCCAGGTCAAGGGTGGGATGGGTGGGCAAAACATTAGGCACATGAACTCTTGGTTCTCTTGTTGGATAAATATCCCCCACCACATCCATAGTGAAATCGCCCAGCTCGGGCTCATTCTTAAAGTAGAAACAATCATACTCCGGTGGAGATATGATGTGAGCGAGTTCATCGGCGAACTCCTCATGATAAAAATCACTCCTATCGGTAGGAGGAAATGGATTGATCGAAAGATCAAAGATGAACGAATCATATTGAGAAAAATCAGCATGAGTAGTGGTACTGCCACTACTAATCTCTTCCAGATTAAAGCGAAAAGTTTCAGATTCGGTTAAAGAATTATCAAAGGTGTTAGTCTCCTCCAAGAAAGAGTTAGGAAAGGTGGAGGGAGACTTGATTACAAAATCGGAAGATGGAGTGGGATTATCTTTTAATGCTTCGATGTTAGCAATAAGAAGATTGACATTCAACAATTTTTCACGAAGGATATCGTCTTTGATTGTTAGAAGAATATCATCATCAATCCCTCTAACTTCCGGGATAACACTCTCCACCACCTCTAAGCTGACGATCTCAGCATCGGGAGGTGATGCATCGACATAATCAATATCCTCACAGTAGGGAGAATTGTCATTACTCAAAGTAGAATCATCGTTAGAATCGACGATAGTTTTAGAGTGTTCTTTGAAAGCTTCAAGAGGGGTAGGGTTATCACAGAGAGGCACATCACAACCACCGTCAGAAATACCGTTGGACTAACTTGGGATTTGACAAGGTATCGAAAACTAGATTTATACTTAGTCTGATTCGTTGCGGGATAGTGTCAGATGATCATCCTCCATTATGAGAAGAGCAACGGGCTCCTTGTTTATGAAACGGTGTGGTTGCAATGACATTAGTTCTTCGCCATTTATATTGCAATTGGGAATCTTTCCAATATTGATCTTTAGCCGCTTGAATCTTCCGCAATTCGCCTTGTTATTCTCCTTATTTTGCATAATTTGACCAAACATAATCACATATTGGATGTATTTGCTCGCATAAGCTTGTTTTGAGAATTAAGAAACTCATTTTGAGTATTGAAGATTGTATGATTGATGGTATATTATGGGGGTTGAGTTTGGTCAAAACCAAAATAATTAGAATTATAACACGAATTAGGTTCGTAATAATTCATCGGTTGACATTGAAAAGTCTCGTGAGGACCCCCGCAATCTTCACAACAAGGATATTGTTGTGGAAAACTCGTGATTTTGTGGAAAATAATCATAACGTTTCGATCGTAAACACGGGGTATGATTGTAGACAAAAGGGACTTGAGGTGGACAAATCGTTACGTATTGAGAATCTGTTCACACATAAACTCACATGGTATGGTTACGTATTGGGGTTGTGGAGGGTGGTTTGCAAAACTTGGAGAATCGTTAGAAGAGTACGGAGTTGAAAAATTGAGTGGTGTTCCATTTCTAATAGTACAATAAAACAAACTCCATATATTAATTTATACCACATTGTTGGCATGTACCCAAAAGAACATTGTTGTTGCAAACTTTGCAAAATTCTGTAGGATCTATTAAGGTTTGATTGTAGCATGGTTAGGATTCGAGATAATCGGAATTTGCGGGTGGCCAATTGTACACATTAATGAGCACATTTCCATAAGTCTTTACAAAGTACATCGTTGACAAAAGATATCATTTAACGAATCACCACACTCGTAACAACAATGATGGTCAATTTGTGGAGGACTTTGTGAAGAATTTACACCGGGGACCTGTTTGACAACGAATGGCTCTCGAGGAGCATTAACAACGTTGGTATCGTCATCAGATGACTCGTAAGTGTTTAGAAGGTCTTGGTAAATTCCATTTTCATGACAAATTGTAAACCAAACTTCCTTTAATTTCTTTCGCCAAAGAGCACATCCTTGACAATTTGGACCTTCAACCGGGTTTCCATACTTGGGACAATCACGAAGGGGTTGTTGAGACGAGCCGGGGATACAACAATATCCTTTATTATACAAAGATCCACAAGACGAACACTCTTTAATAGTGAAGAGGGGATTCAACGATATCGTTGTGAGCCATAGAACTTGAACAATTTAGAGGGTTAAGAAAAGAATTAAATGGATAAGAACAAAAAGAAGATTCTTTTTGGGTTTTTAGGTTTTTTAATATATTTTATTAAAGGACAAAACGAGATCGAATAACTTAAACCTAATAATCAACAAGCTTCACGGTAGCTCTCTAAAAGAAAAACGCACAAAAGAGTTTGTTTAACTTTAAAAGGTGAGCCGTACGTCACAGAAGACACAAAAGGTAATTTTTTTTTGATCTTTGGTTCGGGAACTTATTATGATAGTGCTTCAGTTGAAAGCATTATATTGATGATGATTTTTATTTATTATTATGAACAATGTTTTTATATTTTTGGTTTTTTTTTATATAATAAAAAGAAATAAAAAATATTTTTGTATTTTTTATATTTTTATAAAAATAAGAAGAAAATATTCACAAACGAGAATGATAACTTCACGAAGCAGGGTCTTCAAAACACTAATCTTCTAACGAAACACGATAATCGTACACACTTCCCCGGCAGCGGCGCCAAAAATTGATCCGAACCTTTTTATACACGTAAGATATATATAATATATAAATACGTAATAATAAGGAAGATAACAATTATAGTATAGATAGTATTTTCCGTCGGGTTTGAGAAACAAACTTTTAACCAAAGTTGTCTCAAAAACCTCCCGGGTCGTTTTCCCTCGACGAAGTGTGAATTGAAAGTCGGTTAAGTCCGTGATCGCGCGTTTTGAATGGTTTAAAATGATTTTGATTTTGGTTCCTAAATCCTACTTGACATATTGATAAAGTAAATAAAAGCATAAAAACAAGCAAAGCAATAAAAACAATTAAACATGTAAAGCATTAAACAAAAATGAGTATTTAAAACGAGACAAATAAGCAAGCATAAAAAAATTCAATTTTAAAATTGCAAACTTCTAAAAATAAATCCTACATTAAAAGAAATTATATTTTTATTTATTATTATTATATATATATATATATTTAAAAAAAAAACTTAAATCTAAATAAATGTCGCAAATTAATAATCTCTAATCATATTTTAAATCCGCACTAATTTCTAAACACTAAATGAGCAAATAAATCAACTAACTAAATATGCAAAACGTTTATAACATCAAGTAAAAATAAGTATACACTAAGCATGGCTAATTCAAATAGGCAAATCATATTATAAAACGATTAAATAAATTTACATATATTAATTGAAAAGGATTATTAAATTGAACCGAATTGAAGGACTCGGAATTAAACGAAAAACCACCTGATTTATTTAGCTAAACAATAATACAAATTCGGTTACTAGCTAAATAAACTCGTAAGGCTCCACGCCTCATGAGATTACCATGGTACTTAGTCACAACACACATTAAAACAAACTGTTAACAGTTATACTACACATTAAAAAAAGATCAAACTAATATGCAAAGTTGCAAACAAAACCATATTGACGAGGCCCTATTCCTACTACAAATCAAATGTATCCCAACTCACTGCCCAATTTTACAAATACAAACCAAACGTGAAACTGGTTGCTATAAAAAGGATTTTTTAAGAAACAAGCTTAGTTACAAAAATAAGCAAATCTGATAAGCCATAATTATTAAGCACAATCTAATAAGCTATGACACCGAAATAAGCCATGTAACAAATGAATATTAAACTCGAAAAGCAAACTTAAAAACTAAACAATTATAGTCAATTAAGCTCTAGCTTTTTCATAAAGAGACGTAATATCAATTAGAGACCTACCGAATTAAGCAATGTCAATTAAGCCCAGAATTAAACGAACGTAAATAAGCACTTAGGGATTGGCTAAACTCTATATTACAACAAAGCTAAATCTGATTTAAGATAAAACAAAATTTAACCAAAACTATTCAATAAGCTAATTTGTAAATGAAATAAGCATTCCACCACATCAACAAGTTCAAAAAATAAGTAATAGAGATTTAGAATAAGCTTACAAGCTTAACACGAATCATATAACCATTTTCTGAATAAGCAAATAAGGTTATAAAATTTTGATCAAGCAATATAAGCTCACTTAAATCCAAATAAGCAGTTTAGAAACTAATCTTAACAGAAAATGTGAGCTTCTAGTTAAACTAAATCTTAATAAGCACAATAATAAGCTAAACTCAAAGCTTTATTTCTAGCTTATTATTTTGAAAAGTGCTTAAAAACAAATGAAAATGAATCGAATGAGCTTTGAGAGCTTTTAGGAGTCACTTTCTAAGCTTTTAAGAACTTTTGATAATAATAAGTTGTGAGAATAAGCACGAAAAGTTAGCTTATAGAAATAGCTATTTTAATTTTCTGTTATTGTACTCTAGCTCTTTGTCTCAGGTCTTATTATTTGAATGAAATAAATATGGTTTGATGCTTAATGAAGATCTCGGTTTGATTATTTCTTGCTTATTTGTTTTTAAATCTTTGTTTTCGTGTAGCTTATTCTATAAGCTAACTTTTCGTGCTTATTCTCACAACTTATTATTATCAAAAGTTCTTAAAAGCGTAAAAAGTGACTCCTAAAAGCTCTCAAAGCTCATTCGATTCATTTTCATTTGCTTTTAAGCACTTTTCAAAATAATAAGCTAGAATAAGCTCGAGTTTAGCTTATTATTGTGCTTATTAAGATTTAGTTTAACTAGAAGTTCATATTTTCTGTTAAGATTAGTTTCTAAACTGCTTATTTGGATTTAAGTAAGCTTATATTGCTTGATCAAAATTTTATAAGCTTATTTGCTTATTCGAATGGTTATATGATTCGTGTTATGCTTGTAGCTTATTCTGAATCTCTATTGCTGATTTTTGGAACTTGTTGATGTGGTGGAATGCTTATTTCGTTTACAAATTAGCTTATTGAATAGTTTTGGTTAAATCTTGTTTTTAGCTTAAATCGTTTTAGCTTTTTGTTGTAATTTTGAGTTTAGCTAGTCCTAAGTGCTTATTTCGTTCGTGTTAATTCTGGCTTATTGAAATTGCTTATTCGGTAGTGCTTAATTGATATTAAGTCTCGTTCATGAAAAGCTAGAGCTTAATTGACTATAATTGTTTAGTTTTTAAGTTTGCTTTTTCGAGTTTAATATTCATTTGTTACATGGCTTATTTCGGTGTCATAGCTTATTAGATTGTGCTTAATAAGTATGGCTTATCAGATTTGCTTATTTTTGTAACTAAGATTGTTTCTTAAAAAATCCTTTTTTATTTTTTTAGGGTCATAAAAAAAAAAAAAAAAACAAGTTTTCACGTTTGGTTTGTATTGTAAAATTGGGCTTGAGAGGTTGGGCTACATTTGATTTGTTTAGTAGCGAATAGGGCCTCGTCTTCAATTATGGTTTTGTTTGACTTTGATATTAGTTTGATCTTTTGTTATTGTGTAGTATAAATGTTATCATTTGTTTTAATGTGTGTTGGTGACTTATAGGATAACGGTATCTCATTGAGGGCGTGGAGGCTTTTTACGGGTTTATTTAGCTAGACCGAATTTGATTATTTGTTTTAGCTAAATAAATCGGGTGGTTTTCGTTTAATTGCGAGTCTTCAATTCGGTTCAATTTTCTAATCCTTTTTCAATTAATTGTTTGTTAAATTTATTTTTATCGTTTTTTATAATATGTTTGCCTATTTGAATTTTGCCACGCTTAGTGTAGACTTATTTTTATCTTTTGATGTTATAACGTTTGCTATGTTTAGTTAGTTGATTTTATTTGCTCATTTAGTGTTTAGAAATTAGTGCGGATTTAAAATAAGATTAGAGATTATTAATTTGCAACATTTATTTAGATTAAAGTTTTTTTTTTAAATTTAAAAAATAAATAAATTAAAAAATATATATATAATTTCTTTTAATGTAGGATTTATTTTTAGAAGTTTGAAAATTTAAAATTGAATTTATTATGCTTGCTTATTTGTCTCGTTTTAAATACTCATTTTTGTTTAATGCTTTACATGTTTAATTGTTTTTATTTGCTTTTGCTTGTTTTTTATTCGGCTTTTTATTTACTTTATCAATATATCAAGTAGGGATTAGGAACCAAAATCAAAAGCATTTTAACCATTTCAAAACGCGCGATCCGGACTTAAAATCCGACTTTCAATTCACACTTCGTCGAGGGAAAACGACCCGGGAGGTTTTTGAGACAACTTTGGTTAAAAGTTTGTTTCTCAAACCCGACGGAAAATACTATCTATACTATAATTGTTAACTGGCCTTATTATTACGTTTTATATTTTATATATATCTTAGTGTATAAAAAGGTTTTCGGATCAATTCTTTTAGGCGCGCTGCCGGGGAGTGTGTACCATTATGTCTATGTTTCGTTAGATGATTAGTTTGTTTTGAAGACCCTTTAGTGAATTTATCTTCTCGTTTTTTGTGAATATTTTTATTTTTTATTATTTTTTATATAAAAAATTAAAAAAATACAAAAAATTTTTATTTCTTTTTATTATATCTAAAAAATCCAAATTTAAAAAAACCACTTGTCCATAATAATAAATAAAAATCATCATCAATATAATGCTTTCTACTGAAGCACTATCATAATAAGTTCCCGAACCAAAGATCAAAAAAAAATTACCTTTTGTGTCTTCTGTGACGTACGACTCACCTTTTAAAGTTAAACAAACTCTTTTGTGCGTTTTTCTTTTAGAGAGCTACCGTGAAGCTTGTTGATTATTAGGTTTATTTAAGTATTCGATCTCGTTTTGTCCTTTAATAAAAATATATTAAAAAACCTAAAAACCCTAAATATATTCTTCTTTTGTCTTTCCGATTTATTTCTTTTCTTAACCCTCTAAATTGTTCATTCTTTATGGCGTCCTCGATTATCGTTTGGAAATCCCCTCTTCACGATGTTAGATGTGTTAGTTTGGGATCTTTGTATAATAAAGGATATTGTTGTAACCCTGACTCGTCTCAACAACCCCTTCGTGATTGTCCCAAGTGTGGAAACCCGGTTGAAGGTCCAAATTGTCAAGGATGTGCTCTTTGGCGAAAGAAATTAAAGGAAGTTTGGTTTACATTTTGTCATGAAAATGAATTTACAAGACCTTATTAAACACTTACGAGTAATCTGATGACGATAGCAACACGTTGTTATATGCTCACTCGAGAGTCATCTTCGTTGTCAAACAGGACCCCGGTGTAAAATTCTCACAAAAACTCCTCCACCAAATTTGAATCATTCATTGTTGTTACGAGTTTGGTGATTCGTTTATTAAATAGTATCTTTGTCAACGAATGTACTTGTAAGTCTTATGGAAAGGTGCTCATTTGGATACTATTGGTCCACCGCAAAATTCCGGTTTATCTTAATCCGGAACCATGCTACAATCAAAACCTTAATGAGATCCTACAAAATTTGCAAGTTTTGAAACAAAACACATGTCTTTTGGGTACATGCCAACATGTGGTTTAATGAATTTGATGTGAGTTTGTTTTTTTTGTACTGTTGGAAATGGACAACCATCAATTTTTAACTCTCCGTACTCTTCTAACGATTCTCCAAGTTTTGCAAACCACCTCACAACCCCAATACGTACCATACTCTTGTGAGTTATGCAACTCTTTGGAACGTTTCTCATTTCGGTATACGATGTTCCACCTCAAGGTCCCGTTTGTCTTCATCAGGACCCGTGTTTTCAATCGAAATTGATTATTTTCCACAAAATTCACCGAGTTTTCACAACAATATCATTTGTTGTGAAGATTGTGGGGGTCTCACAGAGAACTTTTCAATGTCAACCGATGAATTATTACGAACCTAATCCGTGTTATAATTCTAATTATTTCGGTTTTGACCAAACTCAACCCCCACAATATACCATCAATCATACAATCTTCAATACTCAAAATGAGTTTCTTAATTCTCAAAATATGCTGTAGGAGCAAATGACATCCTATGTGATATTGGATGGTCTAAATTATGCAAAAATAAGGAAGAGAAAGGCGAATTGCGGAAGATCAAGGGCTAAGATCAATATGGAAGTTCACATTTGCTTTTGTTCTTATGGCGAAGAAAATGACTATGTCATTGGCACCTACACCCGTTTCATCAACCAAGGAGCCCGTTGACTCTCTCATAATGGAGGATGAGCATCTTGACACTATTCAGCAACGAATAGACGAAAGTAATAAAGTTAGTTTCTGAGAACCTTGTCCCAATACCAAGTGGTCCAAGTGGTATTTTTTGACAGTGGTTGTGATGTGGCCTCTCTGTGATAACCCTACCCTCCTTGTGAAGCTTTCAAAGAACACTTTGAAACTATTGTCGAATCTAACAATGATTCTACTTCAAGTGTATGACGATTATCCCTACGGTGAGGATATCCGATTATGTCGATGCATCACCTCCCGATGCTGTGATCGTCAGACTTAGGAGGTGGTGAAGAGTGTTATACTAGAGTTAGGGGGGATGATATTGATATCTTCTAACAATCAAAGACCGATATCTTTCTGTTGTGTAAAAATTGTTGAATGTCAACTTACTTATTGCTAAATCGAAGCATAAAAGATTAATCAGTTTCCCATCTTCTGATTTTGTAATCAAGTCTCCCTCCACCTTTCCTAACTCTTTCTTGGAGGAGACTAACACCTTTGATAATTCTTGTAGACGAATCTTGAAATTTTTAGCTTATTGGAAGGAGATTAGTAGTGCAAGTTACCACTTCTCGTTACTGATTTTTTCTTTCAGATTATGAATCTTTCTTTTCTCAATATTGTATGTTCATATTGATAAATGAAGTTGTGGCAAGTACCACTAACTATGCTAATTTTCTCTTCCTAAATATGATTGTTTCATCTTTGATCTTTGATCAATCCGTTTCCTCCTGCGATCAGGAGTGACTTTTATCATGAGGAGTTCGCCGAGGAACTCGCCCACATCATATCTCCTCCAGATCCTGAATGTTTCTATTTTAAGATTAGATCCCGATACGTGAAGATTGATTGACCCCGGGATTCGTGAGAACATTTCTTCTACGACAAATGTAAATTTACCATTCGAGGATGCCCAATCTTCTCTCTTGCATTTGTTGTATGGATCTTTCTTGCTTTTCTCACGTATCCCATTACTCCACCATATCTTCTCTCCACCGGGAGTGAAGACACCATTTTTGACCCCGACATCTCCACTTAGAGCCGGTGATATCTCATCGGGATGGAACTTTCATGTGCTTTTAATGTTTATCCAAACTTTTATGAAGCACGATTCGAGATTGTGTTTTCCATGTGGTCCCCATAGGGTCATCCTTAATTTCGGCTGGATCGAGTCAGCTCGTGACCTCGGTTAACCAAAAACAGTAGTTTCTATCTTCTTATCTATTTTCTAACAATTAATGTGAGGAGGCTCGCCTTTTTCTTTCTCGTGTTTTGTGTTTTGTGATTTTATGTCCAGGATACCCGGATTTTGAAGACTCTCGTGCTCATGGTTTTGTCCACTCATTCGAGCTTCATATCCTCAGCTTCATTTAGGGAATCTAATATCCTAATCTTATCGATTATCGTTTATCTTTAGCATACTTAATAAATGGCTTTAGATTTGCGTAGAGAACCCTTAATACTTGAATTATGCCTTGAAATTAGTATGGGGGTGACAGTTTCACATTGAGGACAATGTGTAGTTTTAGTATGGGGGGAATCTAGCGATTTGATTATACCTGCGACCGTGGTTTTCACGTAATCCCGTTTTCCCACAAAAAATTTCAAAAATATGAAAAATTTTAAAATTTTCAAAAATAAAATAAGTGTTTTTGTCACAATTTTGACTTTCCTGCTGGGTAGAATTAGAGTAAATTTTGACCCGATCGAGGATTTGTTGAGCTCTAGCTTGTTCCTTAACTTTTAGGCTAAGCGTTCGCGAAAATTCGCGAAGAACAAAAAATGATAGAGTTAAGTATGAGTAGGATGCTAAACAATGATTAGTTGGAAATCTTAAGAGCTCATGTATGTAACTTGTTGCTTTTTCTCCCATAAGCTCTTAACCGGATTAATATACGTGCTATTTTTGGAGATTAAACTTAAATCAACAATTTTTTATGTAATATATAGCAAAAATTTTAGTCTTAGTTCAAATTTATACTTGAATTTTTCAAAAAGAAGTCTTCTCTATATAAAGTAAAAAAAATGATGATGAATGAAATAATGAAAAATATAAAAATAGAATAATAATAAAAGCTGTGGGTTGATAAAAGTTTGCTGCATCTTGCCGGCTCACAACCGATGTTGCAGCCTTCTAAAAGGTCGAGGGTTACAATTGCATAAATGTTATGTTTAATATTAAGTTTGAATTAATAAATAGATTTCTTTTTATTAAATTCAAATATGCTTTTGAACTTTGACTATTCTATTTTATAAGCTATGAATATCCGGGAAACCTGATGTTTGAAAACCTAAGGTCCGTGAGTCCCGATACTAGTCTCTGTGGGGTGTCAAAAGCCTGGTCACTTAGCCGCAAGGTTGGGATGTGCCGAGACGAAAGTCGCTACATGGGATGATCTCGCCTTCAAACTCATTATTCTTGGGTGGAACGTGAAGCATAGTATTTTGCAAAACATTGATCCATGGTTGAAATTCAAAATAGCACATTCACTTAAGATATAATAATTGTCGGGAGTAAAAAGTTCACAAGTTGCCAATATGAGTAGTGTTAGCATCTTCACTGATATTTAGCTGTGATTTCGTTTTAAGCTTGGTTCGGATAAGTGAAAAGTCAAGGACGATGAATTTATCCTTTTTGAGGGCATTTTCGGATCGAAATGCATCTTGTTCTATGATCCCTAACGGTTATGAAAATAACGAAAGTCAAATAAGGTAGTTAGTTGCTTTAAAAAAATGATGAGAAAAATATTGAAAATGGAAAAACGGGGCGTTTCTTAACTATTGATTCTTTAATCCCTTTAGATGAGCACTTTGCTACTTTTCAAGGTGATTAGTTTGGGGGGATTGGAATTTTTAGTTTTGAGCGTATGTATTACATTGCGTGAGGACACGGCAATACTTTAGTATGGGGGAATTTGGTATTTGCTATTTTATACATATCTTTTACCTTGAAAAACGAACCCAAAAGACCAAAAACATAATAAAAATGGTAAATATATGCTTGTTTTTGTGTTTGTGTATGTGCAGGTACGGATATTGAAGAAATGGACAAAATTAAAGACAAAAGCGGACCAAAACCGAGCAGGAATGGAGAAAGAGCACAGAAAACCGTGTCCAAGGCCCCTTTATGTTTATTGGGCCAGCCCGTAACCCATTTTATAGGCCGGGCCAGCCCATATTATATCAAGCTAGCCCAATGTTAATAATTTAAGCCCAAAGTCCAAATACTACAAGACTCGACCCATTAGCTTAACTCTAGGCCCAAAATGATTTCTAAGTGAAATGAAGAATTCAAAGATTACTAGTATCTCACGTGCTCAAGAAATAATTCAAATGCATCCACGTGAGTCTCCACTCAAGTTAGAGGATGGTGAATGGGAGTAGCACACGTGGTAAGGATCTTGTTATATCTTATATTCAATTCAGTCGAGTGCAATAAAATGATCCAACAGTCGTGATTTAATGCGTACTAGGTACGCTTATCTATTGTCCACGTGGAGTTCAAGGAACGGATGGATCTTCTCTGCTAATTTGTCGATCTGAGGTATTACACACGAGAGGTAATGATTGGCTAATTGATACCCCAATCATTGGGAAAAATTTACAAAATCCACCCCTTCTCACCATATAAAATCAACTCGTCTCCCCTCATTTTTGAGTTAGTTTTTCTTTTATTTTTTCTTAGTTTAGTTTAGGTATTTTTAGCTTATTTCTTTTTTGAAAAAGCTTATTTTAATTTTTCTGCTTATTGTACTCAGCTCTTGTCTCAAGCTTATTAATATGATGTAATAAAGATGGTTTGATGCTTAATGAAGATCTCGGTTTGATTATTTCTTGCTTATTTGTTTTTAAATCTTTGTTTTCATGTAGCTTATTCTATAAGCTAACTTTTCGTGCTTATTCTCATAACTTATTATTAAAAGCGTAAAAAGTGTCTTCCTAAAGATCTCATAGCTCATTCGATTCTTTTCATTTTGCTCTTAGCACTTTTAAAAATTATAAGCAAGAATAAGCTTGAGTTTAGCTTATTATTGTGCTTATTAAGATTTAGTTTAACTAGAAGTTCATATTTTCTGTTAAGATTAGTTTCTAAACTGCTTATTTGGATTTAAGTAAGCTTATATTGCTTGATCAAAATTTTATAAGCTTATTTGCTTATTCGAATGGTTATATGATTCGTGTTATGCTTGTAGCTTATTCTGAATCTCTATTGCTGATTTTTGGAACTTGTTGATGTGGTGGAATGCTTATTTCGTTTACAAATTAGCTTATTGAATAGTTTTGGTTAAATCTTGTTTTTAGCTTAAATCGTTTTAGCTTTTTGTTGTAATTTTGAGTTTAGCTAGTCCTAAGTGCTTATTTCGTTCGCGTTAATTCTGGCTTATTGAGATTGCTTATTTCGGTGTGCTTAATTGATTTTAAGTCTCCGTTTTGAAAAAGCTAAAGCTTAATTGACTATAATTGTTTAGTTTTTAAGTTTGTTTTTTCGAGAGTAATATTCATTTGTTACATGGCTTATTTCGGTGTCATAGCTTATTAGATTGTGATTAATAATTATAGCTTATCAGATTTGCTTATTTTTGTAACTAAGCTTGTTTCTTAAAAAATCCTTTTTATAGCAACCAGTTTCACGTTTGGTTTGAATTTGTAAAATTGGGCCGTGAGTTGGGCTACATTTGATTTGTAGTAGGAATAGGGCCTCGTCAATATGGTTTTGTTTGCAACTTTGCATATTAGTTTGATATTTTGTTAATGTGTAGTATAACTGTTAACAGTTTGTTTTAATGTGTGTTGTGACTTATGGTCCCGGTCATCTCATGAGGCGTGGAGCTTACGGGTTTATTTAGCTAGACCGAATTTGATTATTTGTTTTAGCTAAATAAATCGGGTGGTTTTCGTTTAATTGCGAGTCTTCAATTCGGTTCAATTTTCTAATCCTTTTTCAATTAATTAGTGTAGACTTATTTTATCGTTTTATTATATGTTTGCTATTTGTATTTTGTCATTGCTTAGTGTGGACTTATTTTTATCTTTTGATGTATAACGTTTGCATATTTAGTTAGTTGATTTTTTGCGCATTTTAGTGTTTATAAATTAAGTGCGGATATTTAAAATATGATAAGAGATTATTAATTTGACGACATTTTATTTAGATTAAGTTTTTTTAAAATAATAAATAAATAAATAAAATAAAATAAAATAAAATAAAAAAAAATAATAAAAAAATTATAATTTCTTTTAATGTAGGATTTATTTTTTGTTTTAAAAGCATTTTTGAACGACTCTCTTCAGCAAGCATTAAGGTCTCTTCAGAGTCAGGAATCACAATGGGATTAGTTTTCTCAATAATATCACCAACATATAGCTTTGGTTCCAAATGCTGAGCTTTCTTCAGATGGAAAGGATTTTGAAAACCTAGAGCTTGTTTAGTGGTATGATCATAGAAAAACTAAGTTTCGTCAACATGTGAACAATTTATGCAGATTGATCTCTTTTAAAAATAATATTATCTAACTGTTTAATCCTCTTTTCTAAAGCAATCTCTCTATCTATATTCCTAGATTCTTCTTTCTTAAAATCATCCTTGAGAAGAGAAACTTTTTGCATTAAAGATTCATTTTCTTTTAAATGTTCAGAAAGAGTTTGTTTAAGACGATCAATCTCTACAGAATGTGCACATGAATCTGAAACGTTGTCTTTACTTGTTAAAGTAACATTTTGTCCTTCGTTCAACACTTTAACATGTTCCTTATATCTTTCAAGCTCAGCAGTTAAAGTATTATTTAAACTTTGATTGTCTAGATTTATCTTGGTACAATTACCAACTTGGGTATTTAGTTGTTTAATCACAGATAATATCAGTGCATCTTGTTGTGTAGAAGAGTTAGAATTCTGAACTGCTGGCGGTTGTGATTCAATCAGATACTGAGAATAAGGAATGATATTGCTATCATTGGTTATTTCAATCTCTGAATGGTTCACAACATTCGACTACTCAGAAGACGGCATCGCCTGCACAGCTTGATTAATTATATTATTATTCACATTATCATGATTGTGTACCTCAAAAAGAGCATCTGATCCATAATGAGATAAATTTTCCATGAGAGCAACTTTGGCAGTGTTGAGTTCATCACAATCAAAGTCATATGAATCCAAATCATCAGCTTGATAAGCAGCATTGTGAGTAATGACTGTCTGTGTGGCTTGACCTTCTGGATTCCTGGATCTGCCAAGAATGCTAGTTCTTCCCCATGTAAAATTTGACCACTTGCTTGAGCTTGTACCAACAACACTTTGTCTTTAAACCATGTATCATCCTGATTCCTCCTTGGTTTAGTGCATTGTTTGGACATGTGTCCTTCCCCTTTGCAGTTGTAACATGTAACAATCCTCTGTTTCCCCGAGTTATTCCACTTGCTCCTGGAGTGAAAGTTCTTGTAGTACCCGCAACATAAGAAATTTGTCTCCCCTAAACTGGTTGTATGGTTACTTTTCCATCATTAATAGTGGTTTGTTGCCTAGGGTTTGACGAATTCCTCAGCTGGTTATTGGTAGTGGGATAACGGGAAGTAACAACAGCAGTCAAGAAAGACATCATGTGATTGATGTCCTTAATAGGATCATCACCTTTATAGAACACTGGTATAATTAGACCCGAGTCAGGTTAGGAAAATTCATATTGTTGGTTAACTGAGGGAGCATATTCCAATTGAGAGATGGATGATAATGGAGAATAAACGTTATGGTGAATTAATTGTTGATATTCATTGGATGGATAAGTGATTGAAAGAGGTGTTGATGATTGATGAGTTGAGCATTGTTGAGACTGAGAAGGTGATCCATACTGTGGAGACGGATAAGGTGAAACAAATTGTTGATGTTGAGAGTTCTGGTAAGAGTGCTGATGAGATTGATAAGGAGACTGTGTCATTTGGTGAGATGCAACTAAAGCAAGATGATCGGAGTTGCGTTCATGCATCAATCGAACTTCATTTGCATGTCGTTCATGTTGTTCCAGGTGAGCATGAATCTGATCAACATTAGTAGTATGCAAGTCTTTGACCAACTTAACATCAGTAACGAATTTGCTCCATTCAGCAGGAAGAGTATTCGAAAACTTGGTGTTGACTTGAAATTGCTCAAGTGACATCTTGTAAATATTCATATCATTGAGTAGCAGAGTGAATCTCAAGTAGTACTCGTGTAATGACTCTCCTTTCTTGTATGTAAACTTATCAAATTCATCGTACAGCTTACATTCTCGTTCTTGCTTCGTTAATGACGTTCCTTGCATGAGCAGTTTGATTTTCTCCCAAATATCCTTGGCTACACGATGTTGACTAACAAGAGCATAAATTTCAGTTGGAAGGCCTTGTAGAATGATGTTTATTGCTTTGATGTCACAATCAGCTTGAATGGTTTCTGCGGGAGTTAATTCAGTATATTCCTTAAGTCTGGTTTCACCATCGACTGTAACTGTTGGCCAAACAAGTGGACCTTTTTCAACCGAAGCAAGAATCATTCTACCATGAGGTCTATTCATCATGTAGAGTTCCATTCTGTTTTTCCATGAATCATACAAATGTTTTTCAAGCATCGGTGGTTTATTGTCACCACCCGAGAGAAGTGATTTATCAGCAAGAGTCGTCATTGAGATATTGGTATGAAAAGATTACTGATGGATCGAGCGGTGATAGAAAGTAATTGTGTTTGATGGTGTTGTCTTTAGTGTGTTTTAAGTCTTGAAACTACACGGGATTTTACAATTCTTGACAAAACCGGGAAAACAAGTGAGTGTTTCACGGGATTTTACAAGTCAAAGAAATAAACCGTATAATTTTGATGAAACAATTTTTGAGTTTTTAAGTTAAACGTTGCAAATTCGTTTGATTAAGTGAAATTGCAAATTCGGGTCCTTAGAAAATTTGCAAATTCGTGTCCTTAATAAAAACTGCAAATTCGGGTCCTTCTAAAAGACTGCAAATTCGGGCTATGAAGCAAAACTGCCAATTCGGACACCAAATAAAATTGCAAATTCGGATACAATGAAAATTGTAAATTCGGATAGAACTGAGAATTGCGAATTCGTGCAACACACGGACGAAACTCAAAATCTCTAAAACACAAAAAGACACTTTTATGATCTGTCTTTCCCTAAAATTTTCTTGTACAACAGTATTCTTAAACCTATATAGTAACCTGTAAAAAAGACAACATTTTGGTTTTTAAAGCCAAAAATTTCAAATCAAGATATTGTACTTTATAAGGTTTTTTGAAAACAAAAGATGAACAAAAATAAATTTTTCTTTGATCCAAAGCAAATACACCTATATCCAAGGATACTAGATCAAATTTACCTAGGTAAATGAACTTTTAGTGTACTACCAAGCTTTGAAAACAAAAAAAGTTAGTAAAAGGTGTACGAAAAAACGAACCAAACAAAACAAAAAAAACAAACACAAGAACAAAGCAAATCACTCCATGGCTATGATACCAATTGTAGGATACAAGTAATCTTTGATATATGAGAAGTAAGAACTAGTGAGAGAAAGTGGAAGGAAGGATGTATTTTCTATAGAGAGAAAGTGATAAACATAAAATGCATTATGTAATATGAGAATACAACCAACCAACACCCTCTCCAAGGCATGAAGAGGATATTTATACTACAATAGTGGCCGGTGATCCACCCTTTTTAATACATATATATATACGTAATATATAAATACGTAATAATAAGGAAGATAATCAATAATAGTATAGTAGTATTTTCCGTCGGGTTCTAGAAACAAACTTTTAACCAAAGTTGTCTCAAAAACCTCCCGGGTCGTTTATTCCCCAACGAAGAGCGAATTGAAAATCGGAAACGTTCGTGATCGCGCGTTTTGAATGGTTTAAAATGATTTTGGATTTGGTTTCTAAATCTACTAAAAGGAAACTGATATAAAAAGCAAGCTAAAGATGTGTATCTCTAATCTATAAATCTAAGGATATTATCTAAACTTATGAGATTATACTAAAAATGATCTAAGAAATATAAATGACTAATATGCTTGCTAAGTGCACATCGAAATCTTCCATTAAGTGGCGGGCTTAGGTTTTAATCGTATTTTTATCTCTCGGTCAAGTAAAATGAAATGATTAATAATAAAGACAAGATATTAAAATTGCTAGTAAAAAATAAATGACGGCAAAGCTAAATTGTAAAAGAATATACTATGACTAATAATATTTTTAAATCTTTTTTTTATTTTTTTTGGGCCCGCCCTAATTCCAAACTCACTAATCACTAAACATAACCACTAATAATTCTCACTCACTTAAATCATTTATGAAATTCGAATTTTTCAACCTATAGTAAAATACTTACATAAGCACGGCATATATCAAATAGGCAAACATTCTCTATGAAAATGATAAATAAACTATGCTAAGCTTTCTGAAAAGGGATAAGAAATGGAAACACGAATTGGAGACCCGCAATTAAACGAATACCACCCGACTTATTTAGCTAAAACAAATAATCAAATTCGGTCTAGCTAAATAAGCCCTTAAGCTCCACGCCTCATGTGTAGACCGGTACCAAAAAGTCAAAAATCAAAACAATTAAACTGTTAACTTAACACATTTATATCAATTGCAATTCTTTTAACAATACGGTCCAACAGCAATACTAAAATGAAGGCCCAATTCAAATTTAAACAAATCAAATGCAGCCTACGTGGTCTAAAAACTCAAATTCTATTATATCCTAATCCAAAACTAAACATGGTCCTAAATTCAATTACTGTATCAAGCAAGCCAAATATATGAAATCAACACAATCAATCGTGCCTAATTACTGTTGCAAGCCCAAAGCAATTCAATCGAAGCCCAAGTGAAATCGTACAAACCATACGAGTACCAAAACAAATTTAAACAAACCACACGTGCTCAAACAAAAAAATGTGACCGAATGCAAATACAAACCAAATGTAGCTAAGGATGGTTCAAAAAGGACAAATAAAAAAAATTGGGATAAGCTTTTTGGATCCAGGAGCAACCTTAGTAACAAATTTAGAAAACATGACAAATGAAGTAATCTAAAAAGCTTTAACCGCAAAACCTTCGAGATCAAATCAGTTTACTCGAAAGAAATTAATCTAACACTAACAAACTACTAGTAATAATAAGCTAACATATTTCTAACAAGCTTTAACCAATTAATAAGCAAGAAACGAAACGGATTGGTTGAAACTAATGAGTTTTTGAATCGTGAACATAAGTTGAAATTTAAGCTAATTCTAGATCTCAAGTGTCTTTGAAGAAATAAGCTTAATTAGTAAGCTTATTACAGATCCTCATTGACTTTTCATAGATCTAAAATGATTTAAATCCAACATCTCATTAATAAGCTCTTTCGTGGCTTATTTTTGGCATTATTCGGTTTAAAACTTTATTTGAGATGAAACTAAGAAATGAAAAAGCCTAAATTCGGCTTATCAAATTTAGATCCATGATCAATAAGTTCAGACGAAATAAGTCCAGAAAATAAACTAAAAAACGGCTTATTAAATAAGCTTTACGAAAACAAAGAAAAACGAACTATTTAAGCGAAAGATAAGCAAAACAAGAACTTCAATAAGCATCAAACAAGTTTTATTACATCATATTTAATAAGTTTGAGACAAAAACTGAGTACAATAAGCAATAAAAATGAAATAAGCTATTACAAACTTAAAATAAGCTAAAAACTTAAAAGCTAAAACTAAAAAAAACCTAACTAACTACTAAAATAAATGAGGTGGCGAGTGGTTATAAAGGGTGAGAAAGGGGTGAGTTGTGTAAATTTCTTCCAATCATTAGATAATCAGTAGCCAATCATTTGCCTTGATTGAGAGTCACACGGATCGGTGTTTTCATATTTTTGATCCAGCCATCAAATGAGCTCCACGTGGCCATTCGTCTTTACTTCATATTTACGCATAGCTTGCTATCTGTTGGATCATTTGCTTCTTGTATTTGAAATGCAATTTTGAGAAATGAAATATTCTGCCACGTGTCCAATCTTCATTTGTCCATTTTCTTGTAGTGGAATAGCACATGACCACTTGTGATTTTATTTCACTCGCACGTGATATATCTCTTCATTCTTTCAAAGTGATACAATATTTTCATTTCAGTTTTATTCTTTCAATTTCATTTCACTTGAATTTGAGAGTTAAAAATCATTGCGCCACGTGTCATCATTTTACTAGTCCTCCCATTTTGAGTGCGTTGGCACATGACAACATTTCAATTATTTTCAAGCTCACGTGAGCTTATGTCACGCATGCATCACTTCTAAGATATTTATAAATCATTATTGGGCTATTTGTTGGGCTAAGGCAATATTGGGCTGGTCCGTCCCGTTAAGTGGGTTATGGGTCGGCCCAATAAAATCCGAAGACACCG
>BQNB010008462.1:4947-89883 GCA_026074375.1 Tanacetum coccineum
AAATCTTTAAAGAAGTATAAATCATCAAAACAACTGACCGTATGCTCGGGTGACAGAAACGAAGGCATATTGACTTTTTCATTATCATTTTCTGAATCCGTTTTCAAATCATTGACACAAATTTTTTTATAAGAAAACGAGTTTTTGTCAAAAATTACCGTGTAATCTTCATCGTCGGAATCGTCAAACGAAACTCTAAAGTCAATTTCATCGTTAAGAGAACTTACCGTGGGTTCACGAGATAGTGTTTTTGATGATACCTCGTCATTAAAGGATATAGCTGGGAATTCGGTTTCAACGGATCTGAGGTCGTGAATGTCTTCATCATACCAGATCTTACCATACTTAGCAGTTTCCCAGTTAAACACTTTACCACGTTTTCGAGCTTTTTCTTCCTCGAGCCTGATGTATTCCTCCATAGTAATGTTTGGATCGTCCATCCTGTAACAATCTTACTAGGAAAACTATTAAATAACCAATACGTCGTATTCAGTGAACTGAATACGCCGTATAACACAAACAGAATAAACAAGCAGGAATATAAACTACTCTAAATTACACTAATCTAATTAACACTACTCCTAAGGGTTAGATCTAATCTAATGCTAAAAACCAAAACATAAAATAAAAATCAAGATTAATTTTCACTCCCCGGCAACGGCGCCAAAAACTAGATTATGTCGTTGTGTGAGGTTTATTTTTATGATTCAAGTTTTAAATTTATATTTTGTCGACTTAACCAAATGCAACACTTTAACGGGCTGTGTACTCGGTCGGTGGTAGATTTGTGGTAAGTAGGGTGTCGAACACTTGAAGTGAGGTTAAATCTATCAATTTATTTATATTTTTGGTTTATCTAAACTAAGTTAATTCTAATCTAAGTCAAACCTATGCTAAACCTAAGTTAATTCTAATCTAAGTCAAACCTATGCTAAACCTGAGAGACTGGCACGGGTTTGGTCGGTAACTACAATCAATTCAAGACACTTTTACCCACAAAATCAAATAACCAGAAGATCAAAAAGCGGTCGAGCCAAATATAAGAATACTGTATTAACCATTATTAATCTGATTAGAATGTTGGTTTGTTTATTAAGTGCAATGATTTCTTCTCTCGAGGTGGCATCATCCTCTACTATATAAGAGGATAGGCGTCTAGGTTACACATCCATCCTATTGCTTAGCAGATTCTCCAATGAGAGTCTGAGAAACGCATAGAGCGTGTGTAGTGTAGTAGTAGTAGTTAGTTCTTTATTGTGTTTATAAAGAAAACCTTATTAGTAAACATGATTGTGTTCTTGTTCTTTATATTCCGTTGTGCTTATCAATCATTGTTTTATTACCCTAGTTGAGTCCAGATCTTGGTTTCTACAAGTGGTATCAGAGCCTCGTGGCTCTCGATCTAGGGTTTAATAAGGTTTTCCTGTATAATTTATTTTTCTGTTACTATTATTAAAAGGTGGCAGGGTTTCTCCCCGAACCCTAATTCGTGTATGGCAGCAGATCGGTTGATAATGATGAAGCAGCAGGTTGTTTGTTCGTGACAGCAGCATCAAGAAACAGCAGGATTCATGAATTAGCGACAACTTTGCTACAGAAAAAGTGTTGCTGATGGATATGGGACAGATCTATGACAGTTTTGCAATAGCTATATGACTGATTAGCGACAGAACAGTGACAACTCATGTGTCGCTAAAACATATAGGAGGAAGGAGATGCTGTTTTGTGATAGATTTTACGATGATTTTGTGACACTTTCAAGGCGTCGTCTGGATACGAGTTATATGTTTGTTTCTGCTATTTTAGTTTATCTACTTTATGGGTCTGCTGGTGTAAGTGTGATAACAGCAGCAGGAAAGTAGCAACAGGTTGTTAAAGGATGTGTGTGTAGGTGTGAATGATGGCTGCGTCTGTGTGTATATGGTTGGATCTGCTAGTCATATGGTATGTACATGGGCCTACGTGATTATTGGCAGATTGGTTATGAATTCACAGATTTGGAAGCAGTTATGATGATAAGTCGTGGTTTGGGAAAGGATATGTTTTAATATAAATCCCTGATTGTTAGGGATTGTATATTTTCCTAAAATTACTTCCTGACTTTATGGAGTGATTTGTGGAATGTACCAGACTTATAGGAGTTATATTCTTCCCATATTTCTTGTTGGGCTAAATCTGAGTACATGTAAGCACATTTATTTATTCTGATCACACTCGGTAATTCCTACTGGTCACTTGGTTCTTGCTGGTTTCATCATGTTCCTGCTGATTGTTGGTCAGAGTTCCTACTGGTAGCTTTACTTGTTCCTACTGGTAGAACAATTCCTGCTGGTCTTCTTATGGTTTCTTCTGCTTGCCTTGTTCGATACTGTTTGTTATTGCTGCTAGTATTATAGGTCCTCAGACGCCCTTGGATCTTGAACAATGATCTTGTCCTCAAGTATCCTTATAAACAGTTTTTATAAAAATGTAATCCCTAGGGATATTTTTTTTGTCTTAAAGCATTTACATTGATGCTTTACAAGTCACAACCAAACACCGTCACGATAATAGTAATGATGAAAAACACTCAAATCGACTGCAACTAAGTCTATGGAATAATATGTAAACTAATTCGCTAATGCTCTGTTGCAGATCTTTGTGAAAGTATTCTAAATCAAAATCTTGGCAAGGATACACATCGTACCACCGCTAAAGCTACGGAGTAATAGTTTATAAAGGTAAAAATAGGTTTTTTTAAACGATAAAGGCTAGGGTGAATAACTCTAACTAGATCTTTATCGATACCAATATTCCAGGAGGGCGAAAAAGAGTAGTACATAGAGAGTAATATAAGGTGTACTGATCTCTAAACTTTCACCAAATTAAGTAACCCAAGCAATAGGCAGTCGGAGACTTACAAACATGGGCCGTAACACAAAATAGACATGCACGCATCGATCAATCCTCATTCACGTATAACTGCATGGTTAATGGGATTTTTAGGAAAGAGACAGCTAACATGTGTTGTAAAATAAAATTTACTTAAACAAATATATTAATACTAAGAATACAAGTTTCTAGACATATTTGTGTGCCTGTACCGTTACCATGAATAAAAGACACAACTATTTAAATGTCTGATCATTAAAGATCAACACAACAAAGAACCTAAAGTTGGCGTATCCCGGTACTCAGTCAACTTCCCAATTATTCCCCGATGCTTATTCCCATACTTTACAAAAAGAGGGCAAGTGGCGATTTCTCTTCACACCGCTTTGTTATACAATACTCTACAATCCATCGCGAATGTGTATCAAAGAATAATCGAGATCCTCGTGTAATACCTTCGTACTTGCGAAACGATTAACATATCAGAACTTTCCTCGCTTTTTGTTGTTATTTATTTCTAATTTTTTTTTGATTTTTTTGCTAACAACTATACAATGAAACTCTTTGTAATTTCAACCATCTTCACGATCATAATAATTCTGTATAATTCTTTGTCAATATAATACCTTACATTCTTCACGAGACCTATTAATTGTTGATTGTGAGTAAAAATACATAAGGTTAGTGCCCTACTTACATACATTTCCCCATTTGCGATGGCAAATTTCTTCCAAACCGTAACCAAAATTACACAATCACTCTGGAAATATCAAACTATTACCTCATTAAGACAACCACAACTGGTAAAATAAACTTAATCTAAAGGAGAATGCCTGAAGTGTCTATAAAGGGTGTAACAAACAAACCGTCAAGTAGACACTCCTTTTTACTTATTGTAACATTGTTTTGATATTGTGTTTTGTGTCGGCCATACTTAAGTAGGATGATTTATAATCATCTTATTGAAATGAATTGGAACGCTTCTTCATTTGAATAAGAAAATTATAAACCGTCATACTTAAGTAGGATGATTTATAATCATCTTATTGAAATGAATTGGGACGCTTCTTCATTTGAATAAGAAAATTATAAACCGCCGAACCATAAGTTCATAATTCTTCACTTACATGGATTGGGACGCCTCTTTATGTAAGTGACGCATTGTGAATGAGTGGGCTTATGTGTATTCGACATAGCGTGCGTTCGTCCGTACAAATCATTCTTGGGCTATGAACTTCTATCGACTCATAATTTGTTATATGGATTTTTTTCAAATGTATATCGACCTCCGCGAACTTGATAAGCTAATAGTAATGAACCACATACCGCTTCCAAGAATTGACGACTAGCTAAATTCTTCGTTCCAATGGCTTTTTCTTCGAGTTATGCATTTAATCATTCCTTTTTAGGATTCTCACGACATTCAATCCGTTTGCTCATGTTCATTGCATATATTTGATGCTTTGACTTTTGTTCATTCAATTTTCGTTGGAAACCTCAATGAGGACCTGAGCATTTCCTCTTCTCTTCATAAGTAAACCGTAGATGAATAAGGAAAATTGAGCACCGGAACGGCGCTCCCCTAAGGAGGGGAGGATGTAAAACCTCGTATTTAAGGTCACTACTATTTTCAGTCTCATAATTATTTTATAAATCTTGAAGAGTTTACTTTTACATTTTAGACGATTTTTATTAAAATCGTTGATTTTAAAACTTTCGCAAATCCTACAATTTAATTTATCCATTCTAACGATCGAGAAATCAACGAATGTTATATTTTAGCCATGAGAGCTTGTTTAATTTATTTTTATTATTTTTCATCTTTTATTCATGTTTTGCCAAAACCGTGTCAAAAATCATGATTTTACAACAAATAACGAATTAAATAGGTTATTGGGCCGGG
The DNA here is from genome assembly GCA_026074375.1 of Tanacetum coccineum. Classification (NCBI taxonomy): domain Eukaryota; kingdom Viridiplantae; phylum Streptophyta; class Magnoliopsida; order Asterales; family Asteraceae; genus Tanacetum; species Tanacetum coccineum. The sequence continues at coordinate 9,722 of BQNB010008462.1, forward strand.
AAACAAAGTGATACAAAGATTACCAAACAAAAAGCCCAACCAAGCCCACCCTCATAGATGGCGCCAGTTATAAGCTTAAAACACATGCCCCAAACATATATATATTTTTTAAATTACAAGATTTTCTAGCCTTTGATAATTATCCTCCAATATATAAGTCCTAGATACTCTCCTATTCCCATAAAACATACACACACCGAATCCTCCTTCCTTTCCTTTTACTGTTCGACATATCCACCCCAAAAACCACCATTAACATCTCTAAAACTCCATCAAATCCCTCCTTTATTACTCCAAATTACATAAAAACTAAACCTTAATCATCCCTACATTAACAATTAACTTTCTTTTCTCCTAAAATCAACATACAAATATCTTTTTTAAATCTTGATTTTTGAAGATCCTATTGATCTGGTTTGTGAAATAGGCTTCTAGGGTTTGATTGTAGTTGTTATTGCAAGACTTGATTAAAAGAAAAGTTAAGGTTTGATCTTTTGAGATTGTTTGGGTTTCGGCTAAACAAGAAAAAGGGAGGAAGAGAAATATTTTGATCTCCTTGTTAATTTCTATGGTGTTTGTAAGTGATTTTTAAACTCCTTTGTATTGATTTAATTTTTCATTGAGTGCATGTGATTGATTTTCCTTTATATAAGCATGCATGTTCTTGAGTTTGTTTGATTCTAGGTTTGATCATGAACATCATGTTTTGATGTGTGAGATATGTTATTAGGATATGTTATGGCATTGCAAGTGAATAATTGGTGATTTGGATAAGTTTTGATGGGATTTCTAGGTAGTTTTAGGGACTGTTTTCAAATCAGTAGAAAAACGTGGATATTCCTAATACTTTTTGGCCTGGATCCTGTGAATAAATTACATGGTTGGATATATATAGTATTAAGCTTCATGTGGCGAATTGGATGGGTTATCAACTCCTCCGGATGAGGGAGTTATGGCTGTTTTACGATTGCTAGTCAAATCTGGAACATCGTTTGGAAAACGAGTTAAACTCCAACTTAATACTCTAAAATATAGGATAGGAAAGCTAATCTCAGTATTATACATCTTAATCTAACTTCTCCAAGTGGATTCACTTTAATAGCTATCACGGTTTGGAAAATACGTCAAAATTAGTGTTTGGTAGGAAAATTTGGGACTGCTGCAGACCAGCAGTATAAATGGGTTAATTGCAGCAAACGTTTGGCCTAAGAAGGTCTGGATTATTTGATGGGGTTGTGGAAATAAGTTCAAAGTACATGTGTCGAGTTGGCTAGAGCCATATCTCCTCCGGATGAGTGAGATATGACCGATTTATGGAGACTAGTCAGTTCTGAACTACTGTTTGAAAAAGGGATTTAACTCCAGATTTTTGCACTAAAGTGTTGGGTTTTTAAAACATGGTTAAAGAACATACATCATAATCTTTCATCTCTCTTTTTATACAACTTTTTTTCTATTATAGAATAGGATTTATGGCCAAAACCGTAAGTATTAGAAATTCAGCGAACTTTCTGTTTTGAGTTATGATTAGTAAAAACTCATTTCCCGTGGATTGGTAAATGGTTTGATTAAAAGGCCTAATGTTCTGGAAACTAGACTTAAGTATCTTTCCAAGGGTGAAAGCCCCATCCTTGTATCTTTTATAGGTTAAGAGATATGGTCTTGTAAAGTTGACTAAAAATTCAGCAACATAGTTTTACGCCTTTTCTTAAGAAATAAAAGTGCGGCCACATAGTAATAAGATAAGAATCGCTAAGCGAGACTTAGTAGACACTTAATGTAGTATAAGTGCAGGTTGTATACCAATTTGGGGATAAAAATACTTCGGTTAAGTTATAATGCAATGCCATGAATATCTCGGAAACATATCTCGTGATCATTTGATTTACTTTTACGTATCGACCTTCTTTATCATTCTAATCCGCTTACATCTTTTAGGTTGTGCTTAGACGCTTCTCGCTCATCTACTTCTGGTCTTCATAACTCCTCGGTGACTTCATAGCCCCATCTTTTCTTCTTTAATGTTTTCATAACTATTTTTGGGGTGAGAATACATGCTTGTTTTACTAAGCAAAATTATTGATTCCAATTTCTTAAGCGTTAAATGAATGTTTTTACTAAAGATTTTACTTGGTTTTCACATGATTTCTAATACGTGTTTGATACATGGTTGTTTACCACTGAATTTATTAAAGCTTGAAATGCTTACTAAATGATTTGAGATCATTGTTTATCTATTTACAAAACTATGAGTTTTGAACATATACCTGTTTTAAATTAGGCACAAGTACTTGAAGGGTATTCTTGACCCGTTATTTTGAATTATCGTAGGAGTGCCTATTGCTAAAGACCCTAATATCGTGAACCGTTAACTACCTGTGATGGGTAGACGCTAGTGTAATAAATAGTACTATGGGGTGACTCCCCGTCCGGGGTTTGAATGCTTTTGGAACACCCACTCTTAATAGGATATATTACTCTGAGAAGTAGGTATATAGCAATAATACCTAATCTTTTAGGGCAAACTATATTTTCTCGTCAAAGGGATTGGTTGTCACGAGCTCAATGCGATAATTCTGTTACTTGACACTGCATTCGTTGCATTGTCGTTGGCTGATCTTATACCTTGTGGTCCACTAATAAGCATACTTGATTTATTAAATTACTACTTGGATTTCGACAACAATTCTTTTAAATGTTGTAACGCTACTTTTCTTACTGAAATATTACTTGATTTATTTCAATACTGTTTTTACTTAAACCTATGAATTCACCAACATTATTGTTGACGTTTTTGCATGTATTTTCTCAGGTTATATCTTGTTAGCTGAGCATTGGGAGCATTCGAGACGCGTGGATATCAACAAAACTCAAGGACTTGGTTTTTCTTCACATTCGATAACTATTTTTCCTTAAATATACAAAATGATTCACGTTTGAAATCTTGTAATCTTGTTAAATTATAAATTATTAGGACCTGATTTTACTCTGAAATTTTAATCGAATGTGACATTTTATTAACGTCTCTTTTGAGGTCGTTTTCTGTAACTTGTACTTTATACTATGAAGTAGCACCCCAAAGTGGTATTCCGCTGCGTTGTGATTTTATGGGGGTGTTACAGATTGGTATCAGAGCACTCGTTATAGCGAACTAGGTCGTTTTCAAAACCCTAGACTATAACCGTTTTTCAAAAAACATGAACAATATTGAGGAAATCCAAGCTTGGTCACCAACAGTTTAGGACGATCTTTAGGATGTCAACAACTCTTAGATATTTATAGTTGTTATAGACAAAGGACTATGTGGTTATATTTTCATACCGATTGTCTTGCTATTCGTATATGTACAAGTTAAAAGGCAAGTTGTTTATAAAAGAATCCCTGTTTCAGCTACCTTATTACACGCTTATTCTAATATTTTTCATCATCTCCTTAATCTTGCATAATATCTCGATCTTCCATCATATGAATCATTACAATAACCTCTAAGTGACATAAATTTTAAAAATGAGATTACTCTTTAAGATTTTAAGATCACTTTTTCTTTTTAAAACTTGTGATATCATTCTTACTCTCGTGTCTGTATTATGTTCGATACGAATGCTCCCGCCAAAAGGACATACATCTGGAACAAGCCATAACTTTAGCTGAATCAATAACTAATTACTGATGGTATTATCGCGCTTGGAAGCATCAATGCAATGCAACAATGGTGCAAATGCCGACATCCTAATAGGAACATGGACAGAGATTTTCGTAGCCAAAAAGAGGAAACTACAAAGAATTCATAGCTATCGAACCTTTCTACTTCAATGGTAAGGAATGGTGACAGTTGGTCTCATTCGCTGGTTTGCAGCGGAAATAAATCGGTATTTTATCGTTAGCAATGTGCTGAGTATAAATAAAGTTACATTTGTTATGGTACCCTAACGATGTTGCCTATCCTGGTGGATGCATAATCACTTTGGAATGATCAAGATAATCAAAACCTCTGGATGAATTGAAAAGATTTATCCAAAAGTATTCCTCGAACTAAAGTCAAGAAAATGGAAGACGAATTTTACAAATTGGTTGTAAAGGAAATGATCTTAAGAATTACATTAGGCGACTTAACTTCGCCTCCCTCTTTCGCCAGTCTTATGACCACTTAACTTGGTACATCAAGCATGAATCTTATGGAAGTTTTTTTCGTGGACTTGCAAGAAGTTTGAATGGAATTGTTACTTGCTCCGAAGCTCAAACTTTGGAGGGAAGCTTTCAAATAGCTAGACGGTTAATCTCGCGATCAGATACATAAAGCACTCCGAGCTTCTCTCGTGAAAGAAAACCAATCAATCACAACGAAAGCTTGAGATAAGAGAAACATCTTCATCACACAACACTATCAGTCTCTAAAAATATATCCAACAACACACCGTTACGTCTACTCTCTGTTTTACACCAACAACAAAATAGAAGGCAGAACCTTCAGGACTCTATGCTGACAACAAATGGGTATATGGGAATTCGCTCCCTTGTCTTTGTGACGGTTGCACTGCATCACATAGGACTGCACTGTCCGAGTCGGACTCCTTGCAACAGGGTAGGTCAATATGACCAAGAGATTGGCATAACCAAAGAAACATAGAACAAAATAAAATAATTTTTCACATAACCTTCTAGTAGTTGTGGACGAGAAATGACATTATGCAAAATCGTGTCCAAATAAAAAAACATGGCCACCGGGGGGGATACTTACTAGTGACAAGTTTTGATTACTTTAGGTTTCTCATAGAACAACTCTCGAGATATTATAGTTCATAGAATTTCTTCAGTTTGAAAACTTAAAAATAAGCAACAATCCTTGTCGTTTGTTGTTTTATATAGAATCCTCCTCTGGTGACTGTAGCAATCAAGTATCAATCTTTTTATTGCTTTTCTTTGTTTCTGTTATCAATGAAATAATATAGTTGATGATTCCGTTTAATTCTTGTTATTGATATATAAAAACTCGACATCGTTTGTTCAAATTCATTAATTTATTATGTTAACTCTGAATACTTCCTATACCTTTGAAACATAAAATTATATTTACTATATGGGCGTGCCACATCGTAAATTAATTTTTCATTTCATTTTCTTACTTTACTTAATTTACTATTTTATTCCATTACGTGACGATTTAATGTTTTATGATTAGGTAAGATTATGTTCATTCTTATTTAAATGAATTCTGGACGGCTTTTAATTTGAATCAAGGAAATATTAAATCTCCAAAATAGAATTTATAAATTCAGTTACAAGGATTTGGCTCACGATTCTATTTGTAAAGTGAAGTTATTACATAAGTTGGCTTAAGACTATAGCTTGCGTACAAACAAGTTCTCTTCTCAATACATTGTAATCTATTCCTTATCTTCAATTATTCATTATCATTTCATTACCTTTCATTCATTGTTCATTTCAAATGTATACAAATTGATTGATTCTCTTAATCAAATTATAATCATTACTTGACATTTCTTGGCTTTTGATTAAATCTCGGGACGGATTTCTTTAAGGGGTGAGACTATAATAACCAGATAATTTTCATCAAATGCATAATCATATATTTTTATTATGATCACAATTTGCTACGGCGGAACTTTTTTCGACTTTATTACATTAATTGGCACATTTCAATTTTCATTATGCTTTGTAATTGCATAACTAAGCTAGACGAGCTCACGAACCTACCTATGCATCTATATCTATCTTACTATGTCAAACGTAAAATTCAAAATATATTAAAGGCGATGTGTTGCTAAATTACACATTATTTATATCGGACGATATACCTATTAATTGGGCTAAAATTCTAAAAGTATTATCTATCTTCTAAATAGCAAATATGATGTTTGTATTTTATGTCTTGGTAGGAAAAAGGATTAAAACGGTGACAAAAACGAGAATTATCGAGCTCAAATGGTCAAGTTTATTATTATCAAAGCTTAGCTGTAAGTCGTGAAAAATTTTCCCGAGCATGCCATTAGAAAGAGCACGATAAAAATGAGTCCAGGTTGCCTTAGATTTATTGGGCCAGCCCATTACCCATATTAACTGGGCTCGGGACAGCTATGGTTAAGTAGTCAATTTAAAGACATTGAAACCAAATGTTAAAATTCAGACTTTGAGGTTATGACATCTCACTCACAGTGCATACAATAAATATTGAATATGTAGTGGTGTCATATTATTTGGGGTACAGCAATTAAAAAATGTAACGTGGTTGGATATTCCTGGATATAAATTATAAATATGAATGCTAATGTAATCAACGGCGAATGTTTTGGTATGATGAAAGAAATAATGAAGTCACGTGCGTAGCAGATCTATGGGTTGCGTTAGAGGAATTTTTCACTGCAAATCCGAGTGTCCAAGCTCATCCTGCAAAAGATTGGCTGAATTAATAAGGCGGTTAGCGTGAACAATTTTACATAATTTCCCCTGAGGCTTGGCTATAAAGAGATTCACACCATAAATTAGTTTTGTTATGAGAGGAAGATCGGCACGGCAGGACGGTTTTTAGTTTAGTTTATTACAAAATTAGTAGCTTATTTTTATGTTTATTCCAGTTATTGTTTCAGTTTAAACAGTTATTGTACATGCATCTTTGCTTATTGATCTATAAAAGGGTTGATTATGGTTGCTGGCTTATTTCTTGCATTCGTTCACCCCCCCACCCCCCCCCCCCCCCCCTTCCCCCCCCCCCCCTCCCCCCCCCCCCCCCCTTGCTTTGCTAAGTCGATGGATTATTTATAAGCGAGCTTCTTTCTAGCTTTATTTTGGTCTGAATAAGATTCACTTCTTGCTTATTTGTTTTGGTATTTAGGGGGGGGGGGGCTTATATGAAATAGTATAAAGTAGTGCGTTCGTAGCACCCTTCTAAGATTGTTGCTATTTCATAAAACCAAAAAAAATTCTAGCTTAATACACTCGAATAAGTTGTTATCTCAGCTATACTCATTTTTGATCTTAAAGATTATAATTTAAAATCTCTCTAGCATAATTTGAGTAATCTTTGCTTATTTGATATAAATCGTTTTCTTTGCATCTTCTTACCTAAAAACGTTGCTCTATTATGTATTGTGTTTTTTGGTAGTGACCCCATATTTATCGTAGCTTATTCGGTTGAGTTTTGGATTATTTGATGGATCCATTGGACGAGATTATTGTTATTTGTCTATTTGCCTTCATTGATGTTTTGTTTTCATCACCTTTACTTATTAGCTCTAATTTTTGTTAAGTTGAAAATGCTTATGTTGATTTACAAATGACTTCTTTAACTCCTTTAATCCACAGTTTCTCTAGATTGGTTATTTCATAGTGCCCTTATTGCAGAATTTTGCCGTCGTCTTCTCATATGTTTTGCCTCTCTGTCCCTCCATCGCCCCTGTCGCTAACTTGTTTTGCTTATTCAAATTAAGTCCTAATCGTTTTTAAGTGAAATTATATTATCTTCCTCCGTCTCCGCGCGATCCGTATCCTATATTGACAAATCCTTGTCTTAAATACATCGCTGCGAGTCCAGTGGGCTAGCTGTTGGGCCTTTTGGTTCGTATAAATTTGAAATTGGGCTTGAATCTTCTCGTTGGGCCTAGTGGTTGTATTCAATAGGAATTTGATATTGATAAAGTTGTTGTTTAACAGTTTGTTTTTGGTTTGTGTTTTCGACTTTTGTACCGGTCAATCATTTTTGGGGGGGGAGGCGTGGAGCTTATGGGTTTATTTAGCTAGACGAATTTAATTATTTGCTTTTTTTTTTTAAAAAAAAATGGCTAAATTAATCGGGTGGTTTTCGTTTAATTGGCGGGTGTCTTCATATCGGTTCTATTTTCTATCATTTTTCAATTAATTAGTGTAGCTTTAGTATAAAATGTTTTGCTTTTGAATATTTTCTTCATTATGAGTATGCAAGTTTTTTGGTTTTTATTGTGTTTGGCTAAGTGATTAGTATTTGGAATTTAAGTGCGGTTTTAAAAAAGGTTTAAAAATTAATAGTCATTAGAATTTTTTGAATTCTTCATACCGTCATTTTACTTTTTTTATGCTATTTAATATACTTGTAATTTTTTAGAAAGAATTTTCTTTACTTGTCATTTAATTTTTTGAAACTTGTTTTTAAGGATTTTATTCGCGTAAACCTAAGCCGCACTTAATAACATTTCACGTCACTGTAGCAAGCACATTTGTCATTTATATCTTTTAGATTCATTTTTAGTTATTAACCTTCTAGTTTTTAATTATGTAGAAAGTAATATAGTTTAATTTTTAGTATAAAATAGTTTAAAATAAAACCAAATTATTTGTTATTCAAAGCATCAACGAAAACATTACTTATGAATATCAATTTCATCTCTCGCCGTGGAAACGACTTGAAAGATAGACTATTATTTTTCCTAAATAAATTGTTTATTTGATGGGATATACTATATATTATTTAAGGACACGTCATTCTGACGGAATACAAAAATCGGCGAGGTTGCCGGGGAGAGGTGTAGCTGATTTTACGTGATACTGCTTCTGTGTTCGTCGCACCATTGTCGCTTCTTTCTTCGGGAAGTTTATTTTCGTTCTTATTAAAAATATATAATCCAAAAATATTTTTATCTTCATTTTCTATGTTTATTCTTATAAAAAATTAAAAAATAATAATAATAATAATAATAATTAAATATATATATTTTTAATATTATATTTAAAAATAAAAAAATTATAAAACTATTTTCTTTCTTATTTTATTTTTATTTCTCATGTATTATTTGATAATCCTAATAATATTCTTACCATTTCTTCTTTTCAGTTTAATTATTTCTTACCATATCTGCTTCGTCTTAATCTACCTTCGACATGTAATATAACGGACTTTAGTTGCATATTATGCGGTGATCCGTTAGATGGTAATACTTGTCGACGATGCTTCGTTGTCGGACTGGATTGTGGAAAACAAGTTGATCGATGGATTTTTGTTCGTATTGTGCTTTTAAAGCTGAAATTCATTTGTTATGATCCACGAATATTTTTGCTAAATTACAAATTTTTCTTACCCACCTCCAAACCCTAGGTCAAGGACATATTAGTGGAGTTTTGTGGGAACGATTCTCACTCAAGGTCTCTGTTTGTAATCACCGTGTCAACCGCTTGTCTATAAGCGGTAACGTGCTATGTTTACAAGCAATATACCATTCAGTGATAATATCTATCACAAGATTCTACGAGTTTTTTCTCAAACATTTATTTGTTGTGTTATTGCGGGGGTCTCACCTTTGATTTATCATGTTCAACGTATTAATGAAAACTTACTATTATTGACCTAATTCGAGTTATGATTCTATCCGGTTTTGACAACAAAATTAAAAAGAAAGATTTTAGATAGCGAATGGAATAGTACAAGCCCTTATTATACTCTGATTCGTTGTACTTGTTCGAAATAAAAAAGATCGCTAAGAATGAAAATCGGTAGGCTATGTGTATCGAGGAAAATGAGGCATGAGCGCATTTGGTTGATTTCTTCAACGAAATTTTCTCGATATCCGGATATGATTGGTCGTCTTTTTAAGATTTCGAAGGGTGAGGAGGGGTAAAAGTTGATGATGTTCTATGATAGAGATTATGGAGATTATGATTTGTATGATCTCTGACTAGTCATCTGTATATCGAGCTTGTAGAAATAGAAGATGCGGAAATAGGCAACACAGCTTTTCGTAATGGATGTTCTTGTCGTGCACTATCCTTCTTTAACGCTAGTATTCACCCTCAGATTTTGTGGATGACGACGAGGATGATTCTATTTCTTTAAGAGATATTTATGTCGCTCTATTTACAGTCTAATAATCACACCCGAATCTACACAACGTGCGCTGCACCGCAGCGTCACTATCACTCTGTTATGGGGGACAAGATCTTAGCAACTATTTCTGAAAAGGATTTAAATTATATTCTTCTCTCTTTTTTTGATTTTTGGACGAATTTTCTTATATGTCTCAGTGTTGTCGTTCAATTAGTCAATACTCAAAGTGAGTAGTGGCTTTTTCCCGACAAGCGGAATGAGTGTGATTGAATGTTTGTGATTTCTTTTAGACACTTCTCAGAATCTGCTTTTACGATTCTGATGAGTTTTTTTTCCTCTCTAATGAAGGCCTGAGGTCATTTTTCGTTGCAGGACGTTTTCGACTAGACTCTCTCTCAAATTTTATCCTAGATTCTTTTTTTGGTTGAAGTGATCATTTTAGTATTATAAACGAGTCTTTTTATGCGAGTTGATCTTTATAGATTACATTTCTTTATCGAGATCTTTCCTCTGTACGGCTTCTTTATCCTAAGATTGATTTCTTCTTGTGGTGTCTTCGGTGAACTAGATACATATCGATTTATTACAACGGATGAATTGTTGATTTGTTTTTTGATACTAAAGAAGAGAATTCGTTATTACTTCGATTTTTATGGACACCTTATTTGTATGATATTTCTTCTCTCGCATCTCGGACGAAATCTAATTTTGAATTTCATGCTATAAGTAAGTTCTCTCTCCATTTCCATTTCCACGTTGAGGATAGGGACACTCATTTTTCTAGATGGAGCATGATCAATTTTCCTTTTTGCTCTTTGATGATTAACAACATTCCCGCAGGTTTTGATGTGCACTATGACTAGAAAGGTCGTATTCTTTTACTTGAAGTATTGCTTAACGTTGACCTCTGTTCAATTGATGGTATCATATTTTACATTTAAGTTGTGCCGATACGGCGTTGATGACGATTTTTGTTGTGCTAACGACAGTGAATGTTTTGAAAACTGGCGGGTAGGTGAGATTGTGGTTTTTGGCAATTATTGAAGTGCGATTTTTGCTTAAAATTTGTATTTAGGAGGTTTTCTCGGTGTATAAACTACAATCGACGTTTATCACATTCTTTTCCTACTCACACACGGGAGTCGAAGAACACAAATTTTGCCCTTTGGATCTCACTCTTAGAGCATCTCGGCGCTCGCGAATTAATAGGGATGGATCTATCATGTGCTTTTATTGTTTATCCAAAATAATGACGTGATTGAGTCTTCTCCACTCAATCTTTGTTCCCAAGGACAAACTGGTCATTTCGGCGGGCGAGTCAGGCTTAAAGACTCGGTGACAACTAAGCGCTTAGGAGGGACACATAACCCGTGTCTTTCTTTCTTCTTTTACTATTTTTATTGTATTAATATATGAGTGTGTGATTTATAGGACCAGGTGAGGGGGGGTGCTTTATTTTTTTGCGTTTGTGTATCTGTTCGTTCCGACAGGGTTTTTTCTATCACGATCAATGAAGGACGTGCCTTGTTTTCAATCATCATCCGTCTTCGTTCTTTTGATATTATGAACTAACTCATAGACCTCGATAATATATATTCTTCCTATATTATTAGATATTATATTTCACTTTCTATAATATATATTTACTATATATCACTAATATATATTTGTTTCCCATTTACAAATTTGGTATTTTTTGCATTTGCCTCTTTTTCATTCTAAATGTGAGGGTAAAACCCGACATTATGTAACATTGAGGCCAATGTTCAATTTAAGTGTGAGAGGGGGAGGGGGGATTTTATCGAAATGTGATCTTATGTGCCTTGCTGTGCCTAGCCATACCAGTTTTTTCCTAAATATTTTATGTTGTATAGCTCTTTATATCTATTCTTCTCTTTTTCTATAATATATTTTTAAACACTATAAAAAGAAAAATTATATAAAAAAAATTCTTGTGTGTAGAAATCATGTTATAGATATAAATAGTTGAGTTGGATATAAACAAATAAAAAAATCTATTTATCATTAGATCGGTAACGGTCTCTGGTGGCTTTCACTGTTGTGAGAATGAATTGTAATTTTTGACTAAACGATCGGTTTCTATACTTAGCTTTCTTTATTTATACTTGATTGTCTTTGGCTAATCTTTTATACAAGGAGCTATACTAAGTAGTATTTATTGAAAAGGTCAAGACTCTTGATGTCTCACCATTTTTCGTTTTAAAATATGCGAAGTTCGATTTATTTTAGGCTAAAGTATTCACTCGTTTTCTTTATTAGAAAATTTTATTGTGCTATGAACAAGAGAGATAGAGTTTAGAGTCTTTTGCTAGTGATGATAAAATAGTATTCGTTGGATTTCTTTTAAGACTAACTAAGTGTTTATTGTGGCTTTTTTCCAATTTGCTTGTTTCCTTTATTTATAATAGTTTCAATTTAATTGAGTTATCGACGGTGCTTTTGCGTTTATTATTCTGATTATAGATCAGTTTCTCACTTTAGTTCCTTTGCTAATTTGGCTCTGCTGTCTATCCATAAGGAATTATATTTTCTCGCTTATTACTATGTCATATAGTGTAACTACTATTTTGGCTTATTCTTAAAGTCGCAGTAAGGGTATATGGATATGTAGAATTCACTATAACTCATTATCACTTGTCATGTTAAAAGTTTGATGCAATTGTGAGCGATCATACTCTTTCGTTTAAGCACTTCTAATAAGGCGCTAACAGAAGTTTTCAGTGGCTCGATAATATGTTTGCTATACTTTCCTCGTAAGGAGGCGTGCCGATGTTGCTAGCACTCTCTAATGGCTGTGGTTTTATAAGGTTTAACTTATTTTTTTGTCTTTTCCTCTGTCTACTTTAAAGAAGTAAGGAGTAATGCGTGCATTTTTCCCGTTTGGGTCTCATTAATGTTCTTAACGCTGTTTTAGGGAATTTCGAACAATGAATGGTGACTTGCTTAAGTAAACATAATAAATGCCAAATTTTAGTTGCCTCGATGTGGACTTCTAATCTTGATCGAATTTGAATTTTGAAAAGGGTAGAGTAATCTATTGCGTTCTTAACCTTACGTTATTTTTGGATTCTTATAAGTATCGAACTAAAAGTCTTAATGAGGAATTCGGGTTATATGTCACTGTACGTAATATAGTGTGTTACAAAAATTGGGTTTCTAAAGCTGGAGGTAAAGAAAGTACAAATTAGCTATTATGTGTAGTTGGTAGCATCATAACTTTTATTTTGACTTGACTCTTTGTTTTTTTGATTGGTTGGTGAGGTGTATGTGGGACGATGAATTTATATCTTTCGGACATAGTCTGATGCGCTTTTTGTTTTTGATCACTCACCTTCGTCTCTTCAATGATTCTATGAAAGCAATTCATATTTATGTAACAATGATAAGTTGTAAGTTGGTTTGATTAAAATAAAATAAAATAATAATAAATCTAATCTACATTTCATATATATATTAATATATATATTAGTATATATATATATATCCTATATATATTCTCTCCGTACATTCTCCTTTACATTATATTCCTCAAAAATAATTAAATAAGGTAATTAGTGGCGGTGTGGCGAAAATAAATGATTTTTGATACCTTTTATCTAGACCTTTTCTTTTTTTTGATTGTGATGGGTTTAATTTAAAAAGGATTAAATTATTTTTTGCGGCGCTCAGGTTCTTGTTATCTATACATTGTGTGTCGGGAACTGCATCATGGATTAGTGGAGGGTATTTGATGTTCGATAAATAAACATATTTATAAACGAAAACACTATTAATTGACCTTATATATGCATAAAATATACTTATTATATGTGCAAATATGTTTGTTTGGTATTTTATGTATTGCAGGTAATAGGATTGAAAACACGGTGCAAATATCGAGAATTATATGCGGCTTCATATTTTTGTACATGTTTAATTATTACTCAAAAGTAAGATGCAAGTCGTGATCACTGAAAATTTTAGCGACTTCGACATTAGAAAGAGCACGAAAAAAAAAGAGTCCAAGGGTGTTCGGATTTGCTTTGGCGACATCGCACACCGCCCACTTTTCTCGCGGCTCGGGGAACCTGGTCCTATGGTTAATATTATCCTATTAAGACCAGGAAAACAAATGATAAAAATGATTTGAGGTTATTGTTTCATCATCACGGAAAGTAATATATCTTTGAACTGTACGGTGGAGAATCAACTATATTTGGGAAAGCAATTTTAAAAAATGTACAGGTGTCTGCGTAATTATTTTATATATTTCAATCTATGCAATGCAATTTTATCCACTGGCGAAACGTTTTGCGTTCTTACTGATGAAAGCAAATAATGGAAGCTCCCCGTGGGAAGTTCCAATGGTGGATATATCTTATTTAGCAAGAACTTACGGCTTTTTTTTTTTCGTTTGTTGGATCCTGCCTCTCGTCCGCCCTGTCGTGCCACACTACCTATGGATTGCTATAATCATGCGGCACTTACTTTATTGCTTTAATCATACGCAAATCTTTCGCCAGTTGGATTAAATTGCATTGATATTTGAGAAGTATATAATTTTAAAACACCATGTCACACTTTTTTAATGTATGTCTCCCATATATAGTGGATCTAACATCGTGTACTCGCTTACTAGATCTTATTAGCTTTGCCGGGATGTGATGACATAACTCAATGTTCGTTTTTAAATTTGTTTTCTGTGGGGCTTTAAATGGGACTAAGTTAACCATAGGATGGCGACCCATTAAAGGTGTGGTGGGGTGGCGTAATGGCGTGGAAATTGTCAATACTGCTCCCGGCAACCAACACTCTGGTATCGTTTTTTAGTGTTATTCTATCAATGGAGCTCGGGTATATCTTTCATAGAATTCATCCTCGCTGATCCTTGTCGTCTTTCTTGTAATCTTGAACAATAATTGAGAGATAGCATTATCGTTTTTGCAAACGTTTTTCAAATCTTTTACCTGCAAGGACATAAAAAATACAAACAAACATATTTGCATTAACTAAGTTACTATTTTAGCATTTTTAGGTTCCAATTAATAGCTGTTTTTAGGGTTATAAATGACCTCGTGCTTTCTTGCGAACTTACAAATTCCCTTAAACATTAGCAATTGCTGGTCCCACACACAATGTAGATAGAACAATACCGAAAATAAATTATTTTTTTCCTTTCTTCTTTATCTTTATCACACATAATAACTCTTCTTATCGATCTGCAAAATGGTATATTAAATGGTCTATAAATTCTTTTATTCGCAAGCACCCCGCTTTTATCCTATTTATTTATTTTTTTATTTATATTTCCGACTACTCTCACCGTCTTTCTTATTTCGTCTAACTATATATTTATTTATCTTCATATATATATATATTTATATATATATAATATATTTATTTATTATTATTTTTTTATTTTAATTCAAAACCAACTTACAATTATCATGTGTGAATAATGTAATGGCACTCATTATTATTCACTCTGTTAACTTTTAGGTACTGACTAATTTTAACGAATAAATGTGTCAAATTGGATAAAATTTATTAGTAACAAGACATTTCATCTCAAGAGCTAAAAAAAGATCATTGCAAAATATAGTTATGTGTAACATATATAGTGTAATTGTGTACTTACTTTTCTACAATTATTCCTTTCTCTTCTCGCTCTCTACTAATGTTTTATAAAGTATCTTACCTGAAGGCTTTTAAGACTTTTATTTCGAAACTATTAATTCCAAATAAAGCGTAACGGTTAAGAGAAAATTTAGGCCTTACTCTGACTTTTAATAGATCACTTTGTCATCAAGTTTAAAGTCACGAGGATAAATTGGCCTTTTATTAGGTTTTTAGTAATGCACCCATCTCATTGTCTTATAAACCTCGAAAGACTATTTAAGACACTGATCTAGTCCTTCTCTTTTTAGAACCATTATTCCCTTAGTCTCTTTTAAGGTTCCAAATAAGCCAAAAACTTAAGTACAAATTATTAAACTTGTCTTTAGATGGCTCAACATGGCCGCCTCGAAAGAAGTGCAACTATTTCGACCGGTAACTTCATGGACTTTTTGAGGCTGTACATTGGTTTATGAGCGGCAAGATGAGCCAAACCTTTTATCAGTTTGGATTATTTTTGATTCTACTTATCCATATACATTAGCTTTTAAGGAATACAGCAAATATTTTATTATCGTTGCTATCACTTAATATGCCAATTAAGTATTTGATGTGTATCATCTAATTACAAAGGAATCAAAGAAAACTTATATTAACTAATTATTAACATTCAATCAAAGCACATAACTCTATTTATTAAACATTTATATATAAGGGAAAAAGTAAATGCGGTGATATTAAGACACACATTAATCTTATGAGATTAAAAGAAATCCATCTATTCTATGTTTATCATAACAATTATACTTTCTCTATAATTATTGTTCTTAACAATTTAATTTTTTAATAAAGAAATGTGAATACTTCGCCTATATTATATAGAATTACGCTTATTTTAAAATACATTTACTGGCGAACTTGCAAATCTAAGGTCGGTCTTGCGACATTTTAAAGTTAGAATAGGTTTTATAGCTCTTGTATAACTTAATTTGAATTCATAGACAACTCTATTATAGTTAGGAGAAGCTAAGGTATAACACCGATAGGGAAAATTACTTTTTATTTCTAACACTACAGGTTACGCACCTACATCCGTGTCATCATATTCTCCTTCTTCTTTATTTTTTATTTTTATTCATCTTCAATTATAATTATTATTTCACTCGCTAATTTATTTTTACACACAAATTTTTTTTTATTTCTTTTTTTTATTTTTTTATATATATGAAAAATAAATTAGATATTAAGATTAAAATTTTAATTTTTTCATGGATACAAAGGGCGTTGACGAGGGACAGAAGCGAAACACCGGTAAGATATACAACATTTCGTTAGAAATCCAAACTCCCCACTAACTATCGTCGCAATGGTTAATCGGCATCCAATGTTTATGAAATGTGGGTTTTTACCTACACATTTAGGGAATGAAAAAAGGCAATGCAAAAATTCCCAAGTGTGAAAGGGGGAAACACTATATTATATTTATATATATATATATATATACTTTTCTCTATTGCATTATATTATTTCTCTTTCTACTTCTATTTATATGATTTCACGGATTCGTGGATGCACTTTATGAGCAAAGATCGTAAGTAGCGGATGATTGGATTGAAACAAGCACGTGTCTTCATGATCTTAAAGAATACGCAAGACTTTAACTCTTAAATAACCATACAAATAGATAGAACACGCCCAAACCTGGGTATATATCACCATATGGTTTTATTAATATGAAAAATATAAACTGAAGTATCAAGAAACCGGAGTTGCACCTCAACGAGAAGCGCTTATTTTGTTCACGAGTCTTTAGACCTGACTGACCGAATTCTTTGTCCTTGGGGAAGCAAATGGAAGAGAAAATTCATTCAGGATTTAATTAATGTTTGGATAAACTTAAAGCAAATGAAAGTACCATCAAGACTTAAGATCGCAACCATGACTACTCATAGTGCGAGACTGACAGGGTCAAAAATGGTGTCTTCACTCCCGGTGGAGAGGAAGTTTAGGACCGAACATCTGGGTAGGTGCGGACACCGGCGAGTAAAATTCCGAAGACAAATGTTAAGCGAAAGTAAAAAGTCATCTTCATATTTCGAATACTTCATTATATTTAACCATTCACCACTGGCGTAAAAATTTCTCTTCGTTTAGCTCATCAAAATGCTCGCTATGCGATCCCCCGGCACCACGTTCTCGGGGTTCACGTTAAAAGGTAAATGTGATATCAGCAAGGGTGAACAAGGTATGTTAAGCGAATTCTTCAAGTAAAGATGTCTCTTTCGAGTCATAGTCATCTTTCTAACACCCGGTGGTGTTGAATCATCTAAAGCAAAAAATATGTCGATCTCCTCTATAAAAGGGTCACTATCCTCAACGGGGATAGGAGATGGAGAGAGAGACTTAATTATAGCATTAGAAATTTCAAAATTAGATTCTTCCGGAGGTCGAGGAGAGAATTATCATACAATAATTCCTCAATAAGACGAATTTCTTCTTTAGGATCAAAATCAGTATCAACAATTCCCGGTGGAATTAAATCGATATGAGCGAGATCCGGAGATCTAGGAAGAGAATCAATTTAGGATAAGACAACGTCAAAAATATCCTCTCTTGTTATTGCAACTAGATTTTATAACGTTCACAGTACCTCAGCCGAATTACTTTTGACGCGGTTTTATATTACTAGGAAATGGATCTCTTCATCAAAATAGGGTTCGATATAAAATTTGAAATTTTGTTCGGCAACGTCTCATAGCAAATGATGTCGTAATATAGATGAAAATTCGTCATCAGATTCGAAAAGAGGATTCGAGAAGTGAAAATTATCTCAAACAGGCATATCACACTCCTTTCTTGTCGGAAAATCCTCGGACTCACTTGGATTGGGGACAAGTTCTCAACACTAGACTTTATTAATTCGTCAGCTCGTAACTTCGCTCCTGCTCAATATGCTCATGTTTGCTATCGTCACCAATTTTTGAGAGAGTCCTAGGGGCTCCACGGTTGGTAAGTCGGGTGTGATTGATTTAGATCGTAGATTATCGAGCTAATATTCTTAAAGAAATAGATCTCCTCGTCGTCAATCACAATTAGATTGAATACGTTCGTGAATATCCGAGATTTTCTTCAATAACAATTCGTTCCTTTTTCCGATTCTCGATGTTTAAACCTTACCATATTGCAGAGCTGTTCCAATTAATCTAATAATCTCTTTCATATTCATATCATTCTGCTACTCCGAAATCTTTTATAACTCAAATCATTGTGTATCATTAATTTTAGTAATCAGCCAATGCTGATCATGCTCATTTCTCGTACTCTATCCTCGATTTTTTTTTGATCATTGCTTCTTATTTATTCTATAGGTTCCTTATTGCCTCTCTTTTTTAAGGGCCTTGTAGAATTAACTCTGCACTTCTCGAAAGAAGTCATTGGTGGGTTGTGGTTTGGTAAAACGGAAGAATATAACTCGAATTAGGTTATAGTAGTTTCATAAATCTCGGCTCTGTCCCTTTCGCTTATACCTTAGCTCCCTCGTGAGGGACCCGCAATAAGCACACAACGATATTGTTGAGAAAAAACTCGGTGAATTTGTGGATAATAATCTATCACTCTTTCGCGCGGCTTGATTGTAACTCGGTTCGGCTTATAGACAAGGCGGACTCGTGATGGACAAATCATAACCGTAGTGAGAATCGTTCCCACATAATAGAACGATATGTCTTGAATAGGGTTGTGGAAGGATGGGTAAGAAACATTTGAGATTTATCGTAAGAATTCGGGTTGATCTTATGCACTAATGAATTTTCATGCTCTTTAGAAGCACAATTCGAACAAAATCATCATCAAGCTTGTTGCACACATCCACAGAGCATAGTCGACAATGTATTCCTTCATAAGGCATAACAGCATAAATAGCAACTAACGTCGTTGTTTGGACATGTCGAGATTAAACGAAACTTGTGGATGAGAGAAGTATAAGGATAAGAGGAATGGGACAGAATTTTTTAGATTTTTCAAATTAATACATAAGGAATAAATAAATAAAAATAAGAAAGAAAATATTTTATATTTTTTATTTTTTTAACTATTTATATATAGATGTATATATTTTCTTATTAGTCTATCCATCTCTATTATTTTGAATTTTTATAAAAGAACTAAAATGGAATTTAAAAATATTTTGGATTTTATATTTTTATGAAGATCGAAATAACTCCCGAGAAAGGATCTTAAGGCAGAACAGAACAATTATCGTAGATTCCGCACGCTCCACACCTTCCCCGGATGCGGCGCCATTTCCTGATTGTCTCGTATCAGCACGTGTCCGTTCTTCAATTCTATATGCCTCCATCATCCATAATAAGACTCTTAATTTTAGGAAAAATAATAGTCTATCCTATCGGTCGTCGTTTCACGGCGAGTGGTACTCGAATTGAATTCTTTAAGCAACTGTTTCGTTTGCATGCTTCGAATTCAAATATTTTCGGTTCTCTCGTTTTCAAACTATTTTTATACTAAAAAATAAAACTAAAATTAATTCTAAGATTTAAAAAATAGCACGCCCGTTATTACTTTTCCTTTGATCTCAAAAGATATAATGACAAAATGTGTTGCTAAGTCGACGCTGTACATGCTTCTTTAAGTTCGGGGCTTAGGTTTACGAATTAAAATCCTTAGACAAACAAGTTTCAAAAAATTAAATGACAAGTAAGTTAAATGTGCTTTAAAAAATAAATGACAAGTATTAAATTCTGATTAAAGTAAAGGACGGTAAGTAAATTGAAATATTCTAAATGAACTATTAATTTTTTTAAACCTTTTTAAAACGCACTTAAATTCCAAAAATTTCTAATCCACTTAGTAAAACAAGTAAAACTACTTGCTACTACTAAATGCTAAATAAGCAAACCGCAAAACATTTTATACTAAGCTACACTATATTTGAAAATGATAGAAAATAGAACCGATACAGCAGACCCGAATAAACGACCTACACTCCGATTTTATTTAGCTAAAGCAAATAATTAAATTCGGTCTAGCTAAATAAACCCATAAGCTCCATGCCTCATGAGTTGACCGGTACAAAAGTCGAAAACACAAACCAAAAACAAACTGTTAAACAACAACAGTTATAATTTCAAAATTCCTATTGAATACAACCACTAGGTCCAACGAGAAGATTCAAGCCCAATTTCAAATTTATACGAACCAAAAGGCCCACGCGTAGCCCACGGACTACCATCTTGTTGCTCAATACCTGTCTTGCAACTTGAGATTCTCCAAAACAGAAAGTTATAATTTCACTTAAAAACGATTTAGACTTAATTTGAATAAGCAAAACAAGTTTACTAAAAGTTCAAACAAAACATATTAACACTAAAGTCCAATAAGCACTTGAAATAAGCCAATCTAGAGAACGGATTGAAAGAGTAAAAAGCTATTTTGTAAACCAACATAAGCGATTTCTAACTAACAAAATTAGAGCTAATTAATTTAGATGAAAACTAAACATCAATAAGCAAATAACAAAAAACAAATAAGCTCTCCTATTCCATCAAATAATCCAAACTCAACCGAATAAGCTACGATAAATATGGGGTCTACTTACCAAATAAGCACAAGACACTAATAAGCAAACTTTTTTTGAAATAGCTTAAACGATTTAGATCAAATAAGCAAAGATTACTCAAAATTATGCTAGAGCGATTTAAATTTATAAGCTTTAGATCTAAAATGATATAGGGTGAGAAACAACTTATTCGAGTGTATTATAGCTAGAATTTATTTCTTTTTGGTTTTTGAAATGCAACGCATGGCTCATTCGAACTACCATACTTATGTTCAGATTTCATATAAGCCTATATCCAAAACGAATAAGCTAGAAGTGAATCTTATTCGACCAGAAAATAAGCTAGAAAGAAGCTCGGCTTATTAAATAAGCCAATCGACTTAGCAAAGAAAAAACGAATCAGAAATAAGCCAAAACCGCATAATCAACATCTTTTATTGATCAATAAGCAAAGATCACTGTGATTATAAGCTGTTGAACTGAAAACAATAAGTTGGAATAAGACAGAAAAATAAGCTACTAATTTTGTAATAAGCTAAACTAAAAACCTACTCCTAAGATCTCATGTATTAAAACTTGTGGGGGTGATCTCTTTATAGCCAAGCCTCAGGAGGAAATTATGTAAAATTGTTCCTCCACCGCCTGATTAATTTCAGCCAATCATTGGCAAGGATGTGCGTGACCTCGGATTACAGTGAAAAATTCCTCTGACGCACCATCGGATCTGTTCCACGTGGACTTCATTATTTGCTTTCATCATACGCAAAACTTTCGCCCGTTGGATTAAATTGCATTGCGTATTTGAGAAATATAACAAATTTCCAACCACGTGTACATTTTTTAATTGCTTTCCCAAATATAGTGGAGCTCCACGTGACAGTTCAAGATTTATTTAGCTTTCACGTGATGAGTTTTTAACATTTGGTTTTCATGGGCTTTAAATGGACTAAGTTAACCATAGGCTGGCCCGGCCCATTAAGTGGGTAATGGGCTGGCCCAATAAAATCTGAAGGCACCCTTGGACTCATTTTTTCGTGCTCTTTCTAATGTATATGCATCGGGAAATTTTCACGTACTTCATATTAGCTTTGAGTAATATTAACTTGACCAATTGAGCTCGATAATTCTGTTTTTTGCTCTCGTTTTTAATCCTTTTACTACAAGACAATAAAAATACAAACATGCATATTTGCAATTAACTAAAGTTATTTTAGCATTTTTAGTCCAATTAATAGTGTTTTCCGGGTTATAAATGATGTGTATTTTAGCGAACATCAATCGACTTGATATGTTTTGATGTTTTCTTGACATATAAATAGATATAGATGGCATAGGTAGGTTGCGTGAGCTCGTCTACTTTAGTTATGCAAGTTACATTGCATATTGAGATATTGGTAATGCAAGTAATGTAATAAAGCAAAAAAATTTCCCCGTATAATTGTGATCATATAAAAATAGGTTGATTTTGCATTTGATGATAATTCTGGGTTGTTTTTGTCTCCTACCACTTGTAAAGAAAACTCGTCCCGAGATTTTGTCAATATGCCAGAGAGATTTCAAGGAGATGATTATGAATTTGTAAGGAGAGTTTTAAATCATGTGGGATACCAGGGTTTGGAAATGAACAGATGATGAAGGTAATAATGATAATGATTAAGTGAAGAAAAGGAATTATTTGTACAAATGGATTGAAAGAAACTTGTTTGTACGCAAGCTATATACTTAAGCCTACTTATTTATAATCTGTCACTTACAAAGAGAAGCGTCCAATTCCTGTAATGAGAATTATGATTCATAGTTGGAGATTTATAATTTCTTATTCAAATGAAGAAGGGTCCTAATTCATTTCAATAAGATGATCATAAATCGTCTTACCTAAGCATAAAACATGATATCGAAACGGTAATGTGTAGAAAATGATATGATCATGAAAGGTAAGAAAAATATTGAAATATTAATTGTACTGGCGCCCATATAGTTGAGGATGATAATTTATGTTTCAAAGGTATGAGGGATATCAGAAGTTGAACATAATAGAAGTAATGGAATTTGACAAACGATGTCGAGGTTTTGAAATATTCATCAGATAACAAGTTGTACAAGGAATTCTCACTTTATTATTTCATGGATAACTTTACATATGAAACTTTAAAAGAGTTGATACTTATGCTACGTGTCTCGAGATAGGATTCTAGATAAAAGCAACAAATGACAAGGATTGTAGCTTGATGATTGGGGTTTTCAAACTGAAGAAGATTTCTGATGAACTTGAATATTCTCGAGAGTTGTTTCTAAGGTAGAAATCCTAAAGTGAACAAAACTTGTCTCTTAGTAAGTAGCCCCCCGGTGGCCATGTTGTTTGATTTTGGAGCACTGATTCGCATAATGTCCTTTCTCTCTACAGACATTACAAGTTATGGATACTGATTGTAGGTTGTTTCTAGTGGCTGGTCTTTTGTTTCTGCAATTCTTGGTCAGATGACATAGTCTGTTGCAAGTCCGACACTTGACAGTGCAGGGTCCTATGTGATGCAGGGTGCACCTTTTACACAAGGGACGACTCCCAGTATACCTATTGGTGGCAGCATAAGTCCCGAAGGTTTCTTGCCTTCTATTCTGCTGTTGGTGGTAATCATTGTTATGATTGTTATTGTTATAGTTATTCTAATAGTTGTTGTTGATGATGATGTTTCTCTTATCCTCAAGCTTTCGTTTGTGATTATTGGTTTCTTTCACAGAAACATGCTTTATTATCTGATCCATTAACCTCTAGGCTATGTTGATGGTCTCGCCTCCAAAGTTTGAGGCTTGCGAGGCAGTATCATTTCCTTCAATACTTCTGGGCAATCCACTAATGAAAACTTCCATAAGTTTCTCGATGTTTGGTACCATGTTTGGGCATAAAACGGCTAATTCCTAGAATCTCCTAATGTAAGTCTTAAGATCGTTTCCTTTTACAACCAAGTTGTAAAATTCGTCTTCCATTTTCTTGACTTCAGTTCGAGGGCAATACTTATTTGTCAGAAGTCCTTTTAATTCAGTCCAGGTGATTTGATTAGCTTGATCTATTCCCATAGGTTGAGTGTATGCATTCCACCAGGATAGGGCATCATCGGTTTAGCCGGCTGGTACAGTTCATATGTCACATTTATGTTAATCAGCACAGTTGTACGAGAAAATAACGATTTAGTCCGCTCAAACCAGGAAATGAGACCAATCTGCTCTCAGTACCATTGAAGTAGAAAGGTGATATTTATGAATTATTTGTTGTTCCTCTCTTTGCCTACGGGAATTTCTCTTGGTCCAGTGTTCCTATTAGGATTGTCGGCATTTGCCATTGTTGCAGCTTGTGCTTCCAGAGCGGCGATAATACCATCAGTAATGAGTTGTTGGATGTCAGCTAAAGTTATGGCTGGTGTTTCAGATGTTGATGTCCTTTTGGGAGGCATTCTATCAACATAAGACAACACGTAGTAAGAATGATATCACAAGTTTTAAAAGAAAATGTGATGTTTAAAATGCTTAAAGAGTAATGCTCATTTTTAAATTTTAAGCACTTAGAGGTTATGGTATGATTCATAATGATGAAGACGGAGATTAGTGATGCAATGATGAGATGATGTTAATGAGAGATAAGCTGGAAATAAGGTACGAAACGGGATTCCTTTGTATAAACAACTTGCCTTTTTACTGTACATAGTCAAGATTTGACAAGCGTTTTTATTTATACCACACTATCCTGTGGGTGGATAAAGCTATAAATAATTCTAAGAGTTTGTTGACTTCCTAAAGATCTTCCTAATCTGTTATGGTGATAAAGCTTGGGTTTTCCTATCAATGATTTGTTCACGATTGGAAATTATGTAGTGTGCAATGGCACCTAATCTTATCCTTCTTTGCCCTCTAATTGCTTCTTGTGAGTTTGATAATCTGATGTAGCCCCCCCCATAAGATCACAACGCAGCGGAATCAACTTTGGGGTGATACTTCTAGTATTTAAAATAAAAGTTACAGAATCCACCTCAATACGAGACGTTAATTTAAAAAGTCAACATTCTATTTAAATGATCAAAAGTTAATCTCTGGTCACTAAATACTTTCTTTTTAATCAAAGTTCAATGGTCAAACATGAATCTTTGTATATTTTTAAGTAAGTGATTTATCGAATGTGAAGAAAACCGAGGTCCCTTCAGTTTTGATTCCAGCGACTCAAATGCTCCCAATGCACAGCTACAATTTAATAACCTGAGAAAATAGACATAGCTCAAGAAGAATAGTCAAATACAAATAAGTGTTGGTGAATTCATAGGTTTAAGTAAAAGCAGTATTGAAATAGTTCAAGAAATATTTCTGTAAGAAAAGTAGCGTTACAACATTTAGAAGGATTGTTATCGAAATCCAAGTAATGTTTCAATAAATCAAGTAATGTTCAATAGTGGACCACAAGGTTTAAGATCAGTCAGCGACATTATTTCAAAGTATAATTCAACAGAATACATTGCAACGAATACAATGTATAAATCTTGATTGCTTTGAGCTCATGACACGAGGCCTTGACGTTAAACACATATCATTGTATGTAATTCATGTTTGCCCCATAACTATGGGTATTTTTGCTTATACCTAACTTCTAAATACAAATTGTCCGTTGACTGGGTGCTCGAAAGGATTCGATTCATACCCCCGGACAGGGCTGTCAAACCCAATAGATCTATTTATTTGTACTAGCGTCACCCACTCTCCCGCCCGCACTCTCGGGCTAGCTTAAACAGTTAATGATGTGGAGGTCTTTGGCAATAATATCATGCAGTTGACTCAGCCTTTTAGGGTCAGATACCATATGTTTCTTGTGTCCAGTTTATAAATCAAGCATGTATAAAATGTATCGAAATATTGTGGTAGATAAGCAAAAGCTTTCGTAAAACATTCATGTAACGCTTATGTAGTAGTAACGAGAAGTTATTCGGTAATAACAAGCATGCTTCATTCAACATGTATTGAAATCATTTGCGTAGGATAAGAAACATAGCATGTAAAAACTTTCATGTAACGCTTATGTAGTAGCTAACAATTGGTTTGTTAAATAAGAGCATGTATTCTTCACCCCGAATAATACTTTAAGAGAAACCATTAAAAGAGAAAAAGGTGGGGTATGAAATCACTTGATTCAAATTCGATATAAAATGAAGGAAGCTAGTACGAGTATACACTACTACGGGATCACTAACTATAAGTAGAGTGTGATTACTATATTGAACGTTACGATCGACGATGCGATTACATGTTACAACGAAAACATATATTTCTTCATCTTGTGTTGTTCTTAATCCAACTTGCGTGTCTAAATCTTATACACTTACGCTTATTTTGTATTCTATTTATTCATTTCAATTTTAATTTGCATTACTTTATTGAAAATTCTCTTCTATTTCCGTATGTTTTATTTTTTTTTTAGAAGTTAGATTTTTTTGGAAAAGTTTATATTTTTTGTAAGTCGTCGACCTTCGTTTATTGTATATAACAATATTTTATTTATTCGTCTGAAGCTTCGAGTCGCCAATAAGTGTTAATTTTTTATTAACGTCAATTATTACGAAAAAAAACTACTAATTTTTTATACTTTTGTAGTTTTATAATAGACCAACGGGTTTAAGAAATATATTACTTATAATAGTATATTATATCGATGTCATTTTATTTAATCGATATTTTTTATTATTCATCACGTATACAAGTTTAATTTAAGTGTACTCGTTTGACTTTAGTTTTACTTTTAAAATAGTATATTTATTTTTCTATGTCTAACCAACCAAAACGTACCACACCTTCGATCTCACGTTTTACAAACTAGGATCGTAAAAGAGATTTTTTGCGAAAATGATGTTCGAAAATTTTCAGTTTTAGTCGAGATTTGAATCTCGACGTAAAATGACCAAAATATACGCTTACGAGAATCTGTGGAAATAATATATTAATTTTATAAAGAATGCGAGATGTATTGACTTTCGATTTTGACAGTCATATTTACCTGATTTCCGATTTTGACCAAAAAAGAGGTTTTATATTAAAGCGTCATTTCCGAACAATTTGTGTTTCGCCGAAGCGGAAAGACGGACTCGAAAGTGCCCAAAACGAGCTCTAAAAAATTCCTGACAGGCAAGCGTATTTACAGTAAGTGACGCTTGAAATTTTTAATGTTTCAATTATATATTCGTTTTCGACATCTAACTTTTTCGTTATTGGGAGTTAGAAGTCCCAGGACCACAAAATATTCTTACATTTTTTTTGTAACCAAAATAAGATTTTCGGAAATCTGAAACCCGAATCGCCCATGTCAGTTTTTGCTCGATTTATGTTACTAAACACGTCTGAAAGAATTATTTTCTCACCCAAAAAAATATCTAAAATCTATTCCAATAACTTTTAAAAATGCTTATAAATCCGTCTTGATAATCAATAACATATTATTCTAGACGCCGCCGTTAATACGATTTCATCACATATATAAATTAAATCGATAATCGAACAATCGGAAACAATAAAACAAAAAGTCACAATGAGTTATACTAAGCAAGATGGAAAACAATACGTGTCGGGTTGCCCTTCTTTGAGGTTCTAGGCGCGGCACACACCACTCGAACAAACGTATCGAAAAACTCGAACTTGTATGCTGTTACATTTTTATTAATGAAGATCAAAAACCATAACTTTCTAAACAATATGGAGTGACTAGAAAAATAAAAACACCAAAAGTGTTTTGCTTGGCTTACTCGTTCGAACCAAAAAAAGGAAGAGGGGAAAAGAGACCAAAACACTTCACCTTATTTTATCTCATTTTTGAGTGAGTAGTTAAATAGTTTTCAATAATTAAAACTTTCAAATGATTCTTGTGTTTGTGGTGGTGGAGGTTGCCGAGCAAGGAAGCAAAAAGGAAAAGAAAGCAAGACCTTTTTTTTGTACTAGTGTTTTTATAATGAGATATGTAGGTGTGTAAGACTTTGGAAGCCACAAAATCATCATTACTTGCATGTATAATAAATCAAATAAAAAGAAACATGTTGAGTGTTTTGAGGGCTTTGTAGCCGGCAACTAATATGGCTATGCATGCATATATAGTTTTTTTTTTTTTTTTTACCTTTTTATTATCGTGTAAAATTTTGTGTAAACACTTTTAAGTCATAAAGTTAATAGACATAATTAATAAATGCGAGTAAAGTTTCGGCATGACCAAGGTCGAGAATTAAAAAATGACAGGTTCTAAAATAATCATTTTATGAAAAATAAAATTATCTTACTAAAGGCAAGCGTCGTAAATTTTTGTCGCGACGATCGAACTGACGATTAACTAACTCCCGAGAACTCATAACGTAATTTTCGCGAAACGGCAAAGATAATAGAATCATCTAAAATCTCTTGTTTCGCAAAATTTTCAGATCATAGATAATACTCGAATTATTAACGCTATCGACAAATAAAATTTTAAATGTCGACTCTCGTCACGGAAATCGTAAATTAAATATTTTACGAGTCGGGTTTGCGTCCGGTCGTACGCGTCGAAAAAACTGGGTTGTTAAATCTGAGTAGGATTCTCTTAAGTTTCGGTCTTAGTTTGTACATCTTATTCGTCATGATTATTCTATGAATATGTCATTCTTCTATTATCTCAATGTGGTGAAAAGAGAGTTCATCTAAGTAAATTCAAAAATATAGATTCGATTTGTTCCTCATGATGCTTCAGGATGCATCTTAATTGAACTTTTTCCTATTTCAAATATTTGAGGTGGGTAGGTATATAAACTAAGAAATATGGTGATACCAAATCACAGGTTTGAATCTGAGATGAATTAGATAACGTAGTTGAGGAAGAAGATGGGAAATGGATTTGCTTCTTAGGTGGTAATAGTTCTTCAGGAACAAAGAAATATCGGGGATCAAATAGTTGTAATGGTGGTAATACTGGAGGATGGAGTTAAAAAGCTGATGGATGGAGTAATAGGATCTGGTGATATATAGGGTGATTTCCTTAGGTATAAAATGCTTACACGTCTTTAAAAGGATTCTTGGTAGAAAAGGTGAGAATACTGTTGGGATCATATTATCTTTAGAGTTTTCCGAAGAGTTAAAAGAACTGCTTTCCGATGAAGTTGGGAAATAATCCGATGAGACCGAAGTATAGTTAAGAATATTCATAGAGGAAAAAGCATCCTCAATATCGGAAGTAGAGTGTTTGGGAGAAGACATCTTTTTGATAACAACCCAGTTGGTATAAATAACTAAGTTATTGTATATATAGTTAGTAATATAGTTATGTATTTTACATACTGTTTTGGGAATGCATGGCTAGGAGGACTTTGATGGTAGAAAAAAGAAAATGTGGGCTATAGTTAAGGTTTTGAACTTGTTATCTATAACCATGGCGTGATAACAATCTGTAACACTCATTGTTACTTATAGCAGCGGAAGCTAATCTGGGTATTACTTCATAGTACAACAATCATAATCATAGAAAACGACTCTTAAAGAGACGTTTGCTTCAAAAGATACGTTATCATTAATTTAAAAATAAGGTTTTACAAAGGTAGGTCCAAAAATCTAGGTACATATAATGTTGTTTCGATAACAAGTTTTAGCCATCTCAAGTCCATGCCACTCTGTGCCACTTCCCCTCCTTTCCTCGCACTCAATTCCTAAGTTAAACATTTGCTAAAAAGTCATACACTCAATGGTTAGTGAATTAATAGGTTGAAATGTATAGTTGTATCAAGTCATCATAAGTAATTGTTATAAAAGTTGTGTCATCGTACTGCGTATAGTTGTGATATGGGTTACGTTGTATACACCCATTATTTGTAATAATTGCAAACGAATACAATTTATCATGGGAAAATGGTATATGCATATATAATGTATTATTGGTTATCCCCCCAACCCCCCCTCCAAATTCGTAGTCACCTGTCTCATCTAAGCTTATGGCCTAAAATTCATGAATTGTGTATTATATACCCAATTGATGTGATATATATACTATATAGAGATAATGGCCTTCGGTGTAGGTTAATTGCCATTTACCTATGAAATTCACTATATAGTGTGTTGCGGCTTTACTTTTCGGCTAACACAAACAGGATTCGTCAATACGATAGATCATATCCACAATATTCGGTTCACATCGCAAGGGATTAATGTCCATGATAATAGGGACTTTTGGAATATAGTAACTTGAAATTAATTGTAATGGTATATAAGGATAGCATATAGTCTAGAAAAAACACTTGTATTAATTCCATCGTATAGCATGTATCCCCCTCACGGGTTTATGAAATATTAAAGAGATTTAAAGTGCGGCTATATCACTAAGTCTTGAAAAGTAATAACATTGTTATATGATTACGGACGTATAGTAAAAGAGTTTGTAGCAGAATGTATCCCCCTTGCGGGTTTATAAAAAACATGTAAATAAGTAAAGCGAGGATATGAACTTCTACCTGTAGGTAGTTGTATTAATTATTCAAAATGAAAGCTGACGTCTTTTTACACATTTTAACGGGAAGGGATTGATATAGGCAAATGATTGTATACACCAGTAAGCACCTGAGTAATAGGTAAGTCTTAGGAAGATTGTACTCTAGAACTTTGGTTCAGAGAATAATGAGTTTGATTGGAAAGTTTGGAATTATTGTATCATGTTGGGCCACTTCATTCTTCCGCGATGACTCGTGAATTCAGTAAATGTCTGAGGAGCTAGGGAACTTTAAATCGTAAACCCAACAACTCAGTCAGAACGTAATACCAAGATGAAACCTTAATTATGTAGTCCCTAGAATTGTGATACCGATATATTGGTTTAAGCGTTTTGATCATTATCTGTGAATGATAAGCACGGACAAATCGTTAATTAATGTTTTGTCTTGTAATGTATTTGAATACATTTTTATTAATTTTTCAAAAATGTTACATTTTAGACCCTTGAGAATGAAAAATGGCAAAATATACCCTTGGAGTTTGCACTTTTACAAGTTTGGTCCTTCTAGTTTAAAAGATATACAAAGTAAACCTTGTACTTTGTAAAGTAACATAATAGACCCTTATAGTTATAACTTTGTTAAAATGAATTTTCTGTCCTTAAGTTATAGTTTCAGAACTGTTACGTTATATACACCTTGCATGGATAATTTTTACAAGAAACAAGTTTGATTGCAATGCAAGCCTTATTTTAACATTCCAAAGACATTTTCAGGTTATGCTTCATTAATATAAGCTAAAATATGAAGGTTTATGTTATCGAAGTTCAGATTAACGATTTCTTTAAGCTAGAAAATCAAAACGGTCGATTAGGGTTTTATAATGAAAACGCGTAGGTTTTTATTTCAAATTCCTTCAATAATTAATAAAATAGTTATAAATAACATTGTTAGGCATGGTTAGGATAGAATATAATAACATTTTATCATATAACGTTTAGTTTTAGAAAAAACAAAAATTAAGTATTTGGGTGTACCGGTTTTTGATCAAAAATGGAAAATGAGCATGAATTGAGTTATAAAACTTTAACAAGAGTATATTTAGGATCATATGAACATTATAAGAGTGTAGGAGCAGAAGTGGAACATCCAGAACCTGGTTTTGAGCTTATAGCTTGGAAACGGGTCAAAATCCGGACATAAGCTTTGTAGCCTAGAATAACGACTCCGAGCTTCTTTCTTGGTTTTATTTGCTTTATTTTATTCTTGGAGACTTCTTTAGGATTTTTAGGATATTTTTATGAAAAGTATTGCTGCTATAAAGGGGTTATAGAGGAGGAAGTGGGGGATGAGTTGAAAATGAAGGCATAACACCCCTATTTATAGTTATTTCAAAACTTAGAGGCCAAGGTGAGGGGGTGAGGTGTCTTGGATAATGATGTTAGCTGAGCTATAAGGAGTCTATTGAGGGTGATGTGGTGAGGCTAGAGTGTAGAGAGGTGCTGTAAGAGGTTGGTTTGGGTGTTGTAGTGTCGCGGCTGAAATGAGCCAACAAGGTGAGGTTGTGGCTTGATTTTGGCCATGGAAATGAATCAAGGTGCTTGTAAGCTGCTTAAGGTAGCATGTGGGTGAGTCATGAGGTGCTTGGTTGCAAAGAAAACTTTCAAAATGGGTTAAATTGCAAGAAAAGAGGTCGCCGGTTCCATAGGGCTCGTTTAGGGTTTTTGGCTTTGCATTTCGAGTTATATTGATAAATAAATATGATGGATTTAATGTTATCAACGGTTGTATTAGGAGTTTAACAAGATTTGATAGGTGGTTCGGGTTTAAAATGGGTGAAAACGAGTAAACGGGTCGAAAGTCAAATTAGGGCACGTTTAGGGTTTCTTGGATTTATTTCGTGTATACTTGTAATGAAATGATGAAATAATGATTGAATATGATTGGTAATGTTGTAAATTAAGTTATTACAACTTATTTGAGTTGGTGGAAGTTTAAAATTGAGGATAAATATCGAGAAACGGGTCATGGTTTAGTATTTTGCTCGGGTTAGGGTTTCTAGGTTTCATTTCATGAAATCTTATGAAATGAAGATGATTATAGAATGTAAATGAAGTATATGACTTGTTTGTAACTTGTACTTAATGGATTATACAAGATTCCTTGGGAAAACAGAGGTAAAATGGCTATTTAAATATCGTGCATTAATGACTTATACATTATGCTTTAAAGGACTTATACCTTATTTTGGAGGGAAAGTATATTCAAATGAGATGTTATATGACTTGTATATATGCTTTAGTAGCTTGTACATTCGCTTTAGATATTAATCTTTCATGGAATTAGGGTTTAGAGGTATACGATAACGGTTTAAAGCCCGTCTTGATATAACATTGCTAATGTACATTATATGAGTAATGTATTTGTTAATAATTGATGATTAAGATTTCAACATTGATATGTTTTCGATGGTTTGGATTGACATATAATTAGATATAGATGGGCATAGGCAGGTTGCATGAGCTCGTCTACTTTGTTTGCAAGTTACATTGCATATTGAGATATTGGTAATTGCAAGTAATGTATAAAGCGAAAAATTTCCCGCCTCTCAATTGGGATATAATAAAATAGGTTGTTTTTGCATTTGATGAAATCGCTGGGTTGTTATACATAGAACTAGCTAAAATTTCTCATGCATTCAAACTCTCTAAATGCAATGATAACTCTTCTTTGTTGAACCAAAGATGATATTACATACAATCAAATTGGACCTAGTAAAATATCACCTTTTTACTTTTGATGAATAAAGTCTTGTTATTTTTCCATCTTTGAAACCATTGTAAAGATATGTTGACAAGTTTCTTACTAAGCTCTAGGGCTTGATGTAGTCCATACAGTGGCTTTTTAACTTGTATTAATATATCAGGAAGTCTGGATCTTCAAATCTTGGTGGTTGACATACATATACCTCTTCTTCTATCTTCCCATAGAGAAAAGCACTTTTTTTTTTTTACTTCCATTGATACACCACAAATCTTTCAATTGAAGATTAAGCTAAAAATGCTAATTGCTTCAATTCTTGCAAACAAGGGCAAGACTTCATTTTAGTCATTCCCTTATATATTGTGCTGTCAACTTGGAGCAACAAATCTTGCTTTATTTCTTATCACAATTCCCCTTTCATCATTTTTATTCCTGAAAACCCATTTAGAGCCAATAGCCCTTTTTCTATTTGGCAAATCCACTAAGTCCAAACTTCTTGTAACTTGAATTGTAGAAGCTCTTCCTGCATAGCCTCTATCCAGCTTGGATCTTTCAGATAATTACCTTTTGGGTTCTTCCTATAATAAAAGCAGCCATACAAGCAGTTTTCGAAGGTCTTTATGGTTTGTTCTTTGTTTGGTATAGTAATAACCAAACCCATGTTCTCCAAATTCTTTGACATCTTTATTGTTTGTGTAGCTGATTGCAAATCTCCAATCACTTGATCAAAGAGATGTTCTTTTGAATTCTTTAGTTAGAATAGGATTGACTGGGTTGTTGTATCCAAATTGGTCATTGTTCATCCTCTGCACCATCATCTTTATCATTTACTGAGTGAGTCATAGATTGCGATAATCTTTCAAAAGCAGACATATTTGGCATCCAATTGGAAGTTCAAATGCTTGTTTTTCAACTAACATGTTATTAATCATTTGTGCAGCAGCATTAACAGTGTTAAGTGCTCCGTTTTTAACAGTATTTCCTTCTCTTGATCTTTACCATTTCACTATCTTTTCTGGATCTTCATCTACCTCCTTTCCATCACACTTGAGGTTTGGATCTATCATCATGAGGAACTCTTTCGGCATATTGGGATTTTGGTCAGTTCAAGCATCCATAATGGTAGCAAAATGACAATTTTTGACAGGTGTACTTCTAACAATTGACTGTGTACCTGCAACAATTGGCTCATAATTCATTGTTCTTGTTAGTGCATCAATATAATAGTAATCTGGTCATACATATGAAATGTTTTCTTAACTATCTTCGTTATACCATTAAATACTCTAAAGGCTCTTTTACTATTCAAAGCAGTATCTATAAAGAAGACCGCTTATCAGCCTTACATCAAATTCTTCACTAAGTGTCTATGGTATTAAGAATGGTAAAGGACACTTAATATGGTATCTCTTAAATATTAAAGTTGGTGTTTCTACCATAAAAAAAGTTCTCACTTCGCGTCGGCCATCCTGTTTTGAAGCGCTTAACTACTAACTCTTACTTTGTTGCATTAGCAAGCAGGATTAACTGCTTCTACCCAAAAGATGACAACTTTAGTATCAGCTATCATGGTCTAGGAACCTCAATTAGTGTCCTATTCCTCCTCTTAGCAACTCTATTTTGTTGAGGAGTTCTAGCTACACTAAATTGTCTCAAAATACCCTTCATCTCACAAAACTGATTCATTTATTTGTTTTGAACTCAGTTCTATTATCACATCTAATCACCTTAACCTTGTTAATCTTAGATTTTTTCTATCCAGTTACTAATAGGTATTACAGCTTTCGACACTCGTCTCATTTAGTAGCTAGAATGCTCTCCTCTCATCCACCTGGTTAATCCTACTATAATCAATCTGTGACACTAGGCAATAATGTTTCTTGTATAAGGATTTTTTACAAATGTATGGGGGGGGGGACCAAAAAATAAATAAGTCAGATGACTTGTAACAAATGTAAAGGAAGAACTGATTGAGTTCACTGTTTGGACTTACAAGAGGGCTCTGTGTTTCTTTCCCTTTTGACAAGCAACAAGGTTTATCTTTTTCAAAAGTTTAGAAGGTAAAATCTTCAATATTGTCCCTTAACCAATTTATTCATGGTTTAAATTTAAGTGACCTAGCCTTCTATGCTAAAGTTTTAGATTCATCATATTTGGCTTTGCCAAAAAGGCAAGTTAAACTCCTTTGGAACTATGTTCTCTTAAATCAACACTATACATATTGTTTTTCTAGGAACTCTAAGTAAACTGAACTTCATCAATTATTAAAGTTTGGGAGATAAATAATAATTCAGTTTCATTATAAAAAGAACACTATTCTTTTTATACAATTTGTGAGACACTATGAGATGAAACTTTAACTCTCTCTCAAAATACACATTTCAAAATCTAGATTTACCAGTTTTAATGAACCATTTTCCTTGATCTTTTCGCACTTTTTGGGTTTCTTCAAAAGATACTTATCATTATCTTCTTGTCATAGTCTGTAAGATAGAGACATGTTCCCTGTTCATGTACCTCTGAGCATCAATTATCAATTCAATCTTATATCTTGTAATCCAGTTTGTGGATTGCTGCGCTCATTAGATAGGAAAAATTAGTATGTTTGGCGACCCAGTGCTCTATCAGCCTGACTTGGACTCGCTTGTGACATGTATACATAATCAAACTTTTTATGGTGAATGATGCTTTGTTGTGGATAGATAAAATCGGTCTAATAACTTTATGCATTTGGTTTTCTAAAACACAAACGCATAGCTAAGGCCTTAACGCATTAAATCAATTTTCCTTTAACAGCATTAATACTGCTGTTTGGCCTAGCAGTATTAAAATTTTTTACCTCTAAATGTATTAACCTTTGATTAATATTACTATTTTTAAATTGCTGTGTTCTTTATGAATGGACATCTTATCAGTTGAATGTGTTGTTTTTGGAAAGATATGACATTAGTTCTTAGCGTTTTCACGTTGTTTGGAGTGGAGCATGGAATTTAAACTTGTATAACAGTATTAACCAATACTGCTTATTTGAAATATTTTGTTCTGAGCGCAGTATTAATTGTTACTTACAACAAGTCCTGCATTAGGATGCTTGGAACCATGTTACGTTTTAGCACAGGGGTGAGTCTTTTTAGGCATACAGTTTTGTAGTGATTCACTTTGAGCATTGTTCCCCAATAATAGGTTTTACCATCTTTGATTTTGAAACTATTTTTGATCGGTAAATATAATCAATGCAATGATCAGAAGCTATCACACAATAACATGCCTTATTGAACATCTCAAAATTGCTTCTTAGTCTTTGAGACATCATATTGTTCTAATTTCTTTGATTGCCTCTTGGACTGTGAGTGTTTTGTCTATGTTGCCCAACTTGTTTAACAGTTTTCCTAGCAGTTTTTTCTTGTTGTTTAGATTTGACAAACTCTTTCTTAACAATACTAGGTCTAACTGTTTTCTTTTTTGTTTTAGGCTGAGACACATCCTACTTCCTCATTCATTGAACCCATTCTTCAATAATTGGGGTCATTCATTGTCTTCCTACTTACACTTTTGTCCCCTATTTCTTCATAGGACATAGTTTTACAATTCTCAACTACAGGCTCATTAACAAAGTCATCTAAACCAGTAAAAGACAAGTCAGGTGTTGGAGGCATGAAATTTCCTGTGTATGGAGGTGGAACTACATTATAACTTTTATAGCCTAAACCTTTCTTGTAATTGTCAACTATCTGACACTCTATGAGCTTGTTCAAACTTTTAGATGCATGTTCAAATTTATCTACATTAAGTTGAATGCCATCTTTTTCTTTTTGAACTATTTCAAGCTTCTTCCTAAGCTCTCTATAGCTATCTCTACTCATATGAGAATTTCAATTTTAAAGCCCTTAATATCTTGTAAATAAATAGACTTATTTGATTTATAAACTTCAAGTTTTTCTTCCACTGACTCTAAACCTGTCTTATAACCTAAAACCATTAATTCGGATTTCTTTAAATCTTTTAATAGTTGATCATTTTGAGATTTAAGAGATTCAATAGTTTTCAACAGATTTGAAAAATAGAGTATTTTATACCTTGGAGTTCAGGACTTGAAGATGAGTAAGCCCATTAGTGCATAATTAGGCCTTCTCTGCCTGATCATCTCTGTCACATCTCACAAGACCATCACATGACAACAAGGTGTGGAAGTCTGCCTGTTCTAACAATGACTCTCTCATTCTTGAGCTTTCCTTGTTCTTGTTGTCTTAATTTTTGGAGCTATGCACTCCCTAGAAAATTGTCCCCTAGTGTAGTAGTTGTAGCACTTCTACTTTGGACTTATTAAATACTAATAGTCTATTGGCCATTAAACAGTTAGCTTCCTTTGAATTCTTCATAACCTTCCTTCCCTCATAGTCAAATATGGCCATTTTGCCATCTCAAATCCATCTTTTCCATGTAATATGGATGGATTTGTTGACTCAGTAAATAATGTACATGTGAGGACTATTTGGTTGACTAGCAAAAAATGCACAAATAACAACATCACTCAAGTTATCAATTATGTTGTAGTCGTTAGCAGCATTAACTTGGAGTGCTAGTAGTCGAAAACTCCATGAGCAGTATTAACTGCTTCATTAGTGTTGCTAGTGTTGTTATTTGAAGAGGACACAAAAGCCATGTTCTGTGTGCTTGAACTTGAGCTAGACATCCCTTTAACTTCTGGTTCATACACCTTGAGGTTGTTGTAGAGATCATCCATGCTCATTGTATCCAAATCAGCTTTATTCCTCCATACAACAGCATGTGTGTCTTCAGGTGACAAACTCTTAATAACTTTTGATTACATCTTTTGTGAAAGCTTTTCATCCAAAAGCTCAACGGGTCTCACAAGCCTTTGAAGCCTACACAAAAGTTTGATCAAGCATCTCTGAGCTTAGAGCAGTGAAGTTTTCATATTGCTGCTTTAAGAGATTCCTTTGAGTCTTTTTAGTAGCTTCATTCTCTACCAATATCTATTTTCTATAGCTTGATTAGCAACTTACTTTGCATCTTTATAAGTTAAACTTTAACTGAATGTTCATTTGGGAATGCCCATCATTAAGTACTTCTAGCTTTAACCTCTTTATCTTACTTTGAGCTCTTTTTTTCGGCTGTTGATAATTAGGCACACCACTGTCACAACAGCCTTCCGCGTTGTTGTTTTTGGCAAAGGTTGCAGCGGCGAGATTTCTGTTATGTGAAGCCTTTCCCAAGTTCATAGGTCTATCTTCTGACTAGTTGCTTCAATCTCTTCAATCACATGATATACAAGCTCACTCAGGTTTGAGCATGAGAAAACTTTGGATGTAGCCACCATTGTGTGCAGAGTCAGAATCCATATCTTTTAGCAAAAGATTAGGTTATAAAAATAGGTTCTTTCTTCTTCAAAGCTTTTAAAGTCTTGTTACCACTTGTTGATTCCCACTGTCTAAATAGAACGAATACTTAAGCTCCTCCTTATCTGTTAGCCGTTCTTGGCTCTCTTATTAGATAAATCTAACACAAACTATAGTAAAAGCTCTTGTTTTGATGTATTTAATCATTTTTGCGGAATATAAATCTTTAATATTAAGAAGAATATAAAGATACAGCTAATTCTATGAACATATAATTCAACAAAAAGCTCCAATATTATTTATTGATAATTATATACGAATTACTTTCAAAGTTATTTTGGGTTTCAAAGACCTTGAAGCTACGATTTACCGACTAAGTTGAAAAAGTTTTCAAACATCTATTCTAGGACCTCTTTTTATTACACCAAGGAGTCTAGGTCGGTTACAATACTGCCTAAGTATCCACAATCTTTTCTATAAACAACTAATAATATCATATAAGTAGTACTAAATAGCAGCATTAACTTGTTTTTCACCTAGCAGTAGTACTTCTGCATATTTCCATTAGCATCATTAACTTCAATGAGCAGTTTACTTTTGTATAACAATAGTAACTACTTAGCATATTTTCTTTGAAGTTCATTAGCAACACTAATATTCATTAGCAGTACTAATATTCATAGAAGTACTAATATGTACTAGCAGTAGTTACACTTAACATATTTTATTTAAAGTCTATATAGCAGTATGACTTCAGTTGAGCAATATTAAAACACAAACATGTAGCAGCATTAATTCTATTAGCATCAAGAAGGAATTTTAATTCCCAACAAGAAATTAGTTTTCACAATGTGTGTAGTCGACGTCAGTATTAAATCCTGACGGCGTCCACTACTGTAGCAAAAGAAATTTGGGTTTTTTAATATTTTTAGTTAGTTATTTCGTTTAATTTTTTATATATTTTTAAATTTCTCCAAATTTTTGCAGGAATCACGATTACATTAGTTACTAATATTTATCCTTTATTCATTTCGTTAGGATTTTAAATAATGATTAATGGGGTTGTATATTATTTCCCGCCGTATTTTACTTTTGTATAATTGTCTTTTGTCTTTGTTCAAATGTTCTATATTTAGATAAGGAAAGTTCGGAAGCTCTTAAGATTTTCACTTGGACGATTCTTGGATGACGATTTAGCCCGTTTATCTTGTTTCTTCTCCGATATTGAGCAAACCAGTGGAGTATTAGTTTCTCATGCTTTTTATTTATCTTCCCTTTATTCGTAGTTTAGGTAATCATAGCAAATTGAGCGACATGTTCAAACTAAGGTAAGGGTAATAAAAGCGTTAGAATTACTCTTTCATTTGCAATAGCTTTGTTCTTAATAAAGTGTGTAATTTACTAAAACACCTAGTTTATGACGGTTTAATTTGGCCCAAATTTAAGTTTTTATTGCCATACTCCATCAGTAACAAATGTAGCTATTAGAATAGGCGTCTTTATGGATATGATTTTCATGACTAGCACAAAAAAACTCTACTCACTCAAAACTTCCACCCTCAAAAATATCGGAGGTTTTTCCCTAGGATCTTTAGGAATAAAGCATTTCATTTTTTAATTCTTATAAGAGATATTCCCATCTTTGTGTCTTAGTGTACCGGTTCTCAGTAATACAGAATGCGATCTCACTAGCTCAGTGTCACGATTGAATCGCTAAAGAAAGTTCTACTAATCGCTATACTACCGGTACACTTCTCATAAGAATTAAAAATGAATGCTTTTATTCCTAAAGATCTAGGGGAAAACCTCATATTTTGAGGGTGGAATTTTTGAGTGGTAGAGTTTTTTGTGCTAGTCATACAAATCATATCCATAAGACGCTTCTAATACTACAGTTTTACTGATCATATGAATAGTAAAATTTAGAATTTGGCCAAAATTACTGTCATTAAACTATGTTTTAGTAATATTGTACACAACTTTTTTAAGAACAGAAGCCTATTCGAAACACTGAAAGAGTAATTCTATAACGACTTTTATTGCCCCTTACACTTAGTTGAACATTGGTCTCTCAATGTTTTTGAGTATACGAATCTACACGAATAAAGGGAGTAATTAAAAAGCTACATCTATGAGAACTAATACTCCTAACTGGTTGTTCAATATCGGAGAAGAAAACAAGAGTAAAACGGGCTAAATCGTCATCAAGAATGTTTCCAGTGTAAATCTTAAGAGCTTAAGAACTTTCCTTTTTCTAATATAACATGTGAATCAAGACAAAACAATTATACCAAGAGTCAAATCGCCGGCGGGGAAAGATATTCAACCCCTTTAA
The DNA here is from genome assembly GCA_026074375.1 of Tanacetum coccineum. NCBI lineage: Eukaryota > Viridiplantae > Streptophyta > Magnoliopsida > Asterales > Asteraceae > Tanacetum > Tanacetum coccineum. The sequence goes on from BQNB010008462.1 coordinate 50,640, forward strand.
TCATTAATTAAAATCCTACGAAATGAAATTATAAGATAGAATATTACGTATTATGTAATAAAAAAATTCGTGGCTTTCTGCAAAAAATTTGGAAAATTAAAAATTCTAGAAATTTAAAAACAAAAATAACTTTCTTAAAAAATAAAAAAATTGGAAAAAAGCTAATTTCTTTTGCTACATAGTTAGTGACGCGTCGAGGATTTTATACTGAGGTCGTCTTCAGACACATTGTGAAAACTTATTTCTGTGGGATTAAAGTCTTCATTGATGTATTAGAATTAATGCATGCTACATGTTTGTGTTAATATTTGCTCAACTGAAGTCGTACTGCTTAGCGGGACTTTAAATAAATATGCTAAGTGTTTACTACTGCTAGTACACAGTTAGTACTGCTAGTGAATATTAGTACTGCTAGTGAATATTAGTGCTGCTGATGAACTTCAAAGAAAATATGCTAAGTTGTTACTACTGTTAGTACATGTTAAGGAATGTACTCAGTTGATGTTAATGATGTGTGGAAATATGCTTGAAGTTACTACTGCTAGTGAATATCAAGTTAATGCTGCTTGTTAGTACTGCTTATATGATATGTATTAGTTATTTATAGAAAAGATTTTGGATACTTAGGAAAGTATTATAAGCCGACTAGGACTCCTTGGTGTATAAAAGAGGTTTCCTAGGCACTAGAGTTTGATATCGGTTTCTCTATCTTTAGTCGTTTAATGCGTATAGCTTCAAGTCTTTGTCCTAATACTTTGAAAGTATTCGTATTATTATCATTTAATAATATTGGAGCTTGTTGTGTTGAAGTTATATGTTCGCAGATAGAATTACTGTTGCTGTTAATTCTTAGTAATATTAAAGGATTAGTTCGCATTAATGTTTAATAATTCAAACAATAGCCTTTTACTATAGTTGTGTTAGACTTTCCCCTCGCACTTCCTCTCCGCCCTACTCCTAAACCTGAAATAAGCTTATTAAGTAGGTATATTGATAGTGGGTTCATCAACGTGGTATCAGAGCCTTGTTTAAGTAAGCTGTGAAATGAGAGAAGACCTATTTTTATGCACAAGAATATCTTTGCTAAAGTTGGATCAAGACTCTGTACACAATGGTGGCTTACATCCAAAGTTTCTCATGCTCACAAACCTGGTGAGTTTGAGCTCTGGAGGAGTGGATTTCTGAACAATATATCTTAGATGGATAGACTATGAAATGGGGAAGTCATAGAGATTGTGCAACCTTGCCCAAAAAAAAAAACAACAATGCGGAAGGGGTTGTGACAGTTGGTGCCTATTACAATACTGCCGATGAAAAGGCTCAAAACGAAGATTAGAGGTGAAGCTAGAAGTACTTTAATGATGGGCATTCCAGATGAAAAATTAGTTAAAGTTTTACTTATAAAGGATGCTAAGATGTTGCTAGAAGTATAGAAAATAGATTTTGGTAGGGAATGCAACTACTAAAAAGACTTAAAGGAATCTCTTAACGCATCAATATAAAAACTTCACTGCTCCAAGCTGAGAAATGCTTGATCAAACTTTTGATAGGCTTCAAAAGCTTGTGAGTCAGTTGGAGCTTTTGGATGAAAAGCTTTCACAAGAAGATGTTAATAAAAAGTTATTAAGAAGTTTGCCACCTGAGTGGAACACCATGCTGTTGTGTAGAGGAATAAAGCGATTTGGCTACAATGATATGGATGATCTCTACTAACAACTCAAGGTGTTATGGAACCAGAAGTTAAAGGGATGTCTAGCTCAAGTTCAAGCACACAGAACATGGCTTTTGTGTCCTCTACAAATAACAACACTAGCAACACTAATGAAGCAGTTAATACTGCTCATGGAGTTTCTACTACTAGCACTCAAGTTAATGCTGCTAACTTACAAAATATGATTAACTTGAGTGATGTTGTTATTTGTGCATTATTTGCTAGTCAACCAAATAGTCCTCAACTTGTACATGAGGACTTTGCAACAATCCATCAGTTGACATGGAGAAAAGTTGGATTTGAGATGGCAAATTGGCCATGTTGCTCCTATGCGGGAAAAGAAGGGTTTCGCGGAAGAATATCAAGAAAGGGAAGCTTATGTTAATGGCAATGGGACTATTAGTTTTGATAAGTCCATAGTATAGAGTGTACCAAACTACCACACCGATTTCTCGGGGGACATTTTTTCTAGGAGTGCAGAGCTCAAGAAATTAAGAAAAAAATAAAAAGGAAAGTCAAGAAGGTGAGTGTCAGGTGGGAATACATCTTAACCCTTCTAACCTTGGTGTATGTGATGGTCTTGGTGGATATGACTGGAGTGATCAGGCATAGGAAAGGCCTACTAATTATGCACTCATGGATTACTCAACTATCAAGTCCTGACTCAGAGGTTATTATATTGACTATATTTGTTACTATACATCTTGTTTGAAAATCTATTGAATCTCTTAGAGGAAATCTTATAATTGTTCAACTATTAAAAGATATAGAGAAATCCGATTTAATGGTTTAGGTTTTAAGAAAGGTCGAGAGTCAGTGGTAAGACAGAAAACTTGAAAGTTTTATAAATCAAAAATAAGTCTATTTATTACAATGATATTAAGGGCTTAATATTTGACATTTCACATAGGAGAAATAGCTATTTGAGAAGCTTAGAAGAAGCTTTGTAATAGTTCAATTATCGAAAAAGATGGCATCTCAACTTAATGTAGATAAATTTGACATGCATCTAAAGTTTGAACTCAAGCTCCATAGAGTATCAGCATAGTTATTGACTATTCAAGATAAAAAAAAACATGGTTTAGCCTAGAAAGTTATAATGTAGTTCCACCTACATACTCAGGAAATTTCATGCCTCCAACACCTGACTTGTCTTTTTCTGGTTTAGATGTACTTTGTTAATGAGCCGGTAGTTGAGAATTGTAAAAGCTATTGTTTAGCTGAAGAAGAGCCTAAGAGTAGTTAGGCAGACTGATGATGCCACCAATTATGAACGAATGCGGTGTCAGATGATGAGGAAGGGATGTGTCTAGTAAAACTAAAGAAAACAGTTAGACCTGATTGTTAGAAAGAGTTTGTCAAATCTAACACTAGAAAAATCTCGCTTGCGAAAAACTGTTAACAACTATGTTGGAGAACATAGACAAAACATCACAGCTCCAAGGGCTATCAAAGATTAAATTAGCACATATGTTGTTCAAAAAATATGAAGCAATTTTGAGATGTTTAATAAGGCATGTTATGGTGTGTGGATGCTTTGATCATTTGCAGGTTGATTATAATTAACCCATCAAAAATAGTTTCAGAATCGCAAAGGATGAGTAACCTATTTGGACAATGGCTCAAAGGGTGAATATCAAAACTTTGCTAAAAAGATTCTACCCCTGTGCTAAAACGAACATGGTTCAAGAGCACAGTAATATGAGTCTGTTTAGTATCAATTTAATAAAGCTAGACAAAATATTCAAAAAGCTAGTATTGGTTAATACTGTTATACAAGTTAATGTGTCACCAAACAACAGTGACTACTGATAGACTATATGTCTTATCTTCTAAAAACAACACATTCAACTGTGACGACGGCCCACATTCTAAAGGAAGCAAAGCATTTGAAAAATAGTAATATCTATCAAAGGGTTAAACTTTTAGAGTGTTAAAAAAATTTAATATGCTAGCCAAAAGCCGTAGTTAATGTGTTAAAGGAAACTGATTTTGAATGCTGTTTAGGCTTAGCTTGTTGTGGTTTAGAAACCAAGCATAAGTTTTGGACCAATGTTTCTCTACACAACTAATGCATCAATCACCCTTTAAAAGTTGTGATTATGTGATGCACAAGGCAGATCCAAGTCAGTGATGGCTTGGGTCGCCAAAATACTAATTTTCTATCTAAAGGTGAGGATAGGGCAATCCAACAATTGGTAATTACAGATTAAGGAGAGTGATTGATTGAATAATGGTAATGCTCAAGGTATCAAGGACAGGGACACTGGTCACTCACTTACAGAATATGTTCAAAGATAGTTGAATGATATGTTTCTTTTCTGAAGTGGAACCCCAAAACAAGACGGACAATCAGACAGGAAAATGTACATTATAAAACTGTAATCTAGATTTTGAAAATGGTATTTGTGAGAGAGTTTTAAAGTTAATCTCTTTAGTGTCTAACAAATGTTGTGATAAAAAGAATAGTGTTCTTTGATGACACTGAATGTATTATTTATCTCTCAAATTTAAGTTAATTGAATGAAGTTCAAGTTTTTGAGTTTTTTATTAGAGTTCTAGAAAAGAAAATATGCTAACTAGTGTTGATTTAAGAGAAACCTTAGTTCCTAAAGGAGGCTTTAAAGCTTGCTCTTTTGCAAAAGCACATATGCTTTGAATATCAACTTTTGCATTGAAGGATAGGTCACTTAAAATTTAAACATGAATAAATTGGTTAAGGGAAATATTGTAAGAGGTTTACCTTCCAAACTTTTTGAAAATGACTCAACCTGTGTTGCTTGTAAAGGGAAAGAAGCAAGAGCTCTTGTATTCCAAAAACAGAGGAACTAGATCAGTTTCCTTTTACATTTGTTACATATGGGATCTTATTTGGTCCAAACCCATTTGTAAATTTCCTTATAAAGAAAATGTATTGCCTTAGTGGTCACAGAAGATAATAGTTAGGTTATCATAGGTTTTATTTCTAGGGATACTAAGGATTGAGACTAGTGGCAATTTAAGTCCTCTTATAACTGGGATAGAAAATCTAGTAGATGTACAAGGTTAAGGTGATTAGATGTGATATAGGACTGGAATTCAAAAACAATAAATGAATCAGTTTTGTGAGATGAAGGGTTATTTTGAGACCAACTTTAGTGATAGCTAGAAAATCCATCACAAAATAGAGTTGCTAAGAGGAGGAATGGACCTAATTGAGGTGCCATAGGGTACCATGATAGCTGCATTCTTAGTTGTCAACTCCTTTTTGGTAGAAGCAGTTAATACTGTTGCTATGCTGCAAATGGTAGTGTTAGTAGTTAATGCTCATAACACAAAGACCCCATATGAAATTTTTTATGGTTAGTTAGAACACCAAACTTTAAGTTTTATGAGACCATATTTTAAAGTGTCCTGTTACCATTCTTAATTAACCATAGATCACTTAGGAAAATTTGATGGTAAGGCTGATGGAAGGTTTCTTTATTGGATTAATCTTTGAATAGTAAAAGCTTTAGAGTATTTAATGGCTAGAACAAGGAATAGTGAAAGTAATAACTTTATAAGGTAGTGGACCAGATTAGGCTATTTGATAATGATGCTTAACAAGTACACATGAATTATTATGCCAAAATTGTGCAGGTACACTGTCAAGTGTTACAGTACACCTGTTCAAAAGTTGCTCATTTTGATCCCACTGTATGGACTGCTGATCTACCTTATTCCAAGATCCAAAGAGTTCTCATGATGATGGATCCAAACCTTTAAGTGATGATGAAAAGAAGGTTGATGAAGATCCAAGAAAAGATAGTGAATGTAAATATCAAGAGAAGGAAGATAATGTAACGCACTAACACTGTTATAATGCTGCTGCACAAATGAGGTTAATAATGTTAGTGGAAAAACAAGATTGAACTTCCATTTGATCCAATTGTATGTGATTTGAAAGATTATAGCATCTTTGAATACTATAGTAATGATAAAGTGATGGTGCAGAGGATGTCTTGAAACAAAAAAAATTTGTGATTACCAACAATCCAGTCAAATCCTATTCTATCTACTAAGAATTCATAAAGGATCATCCTCTTGATCAAGTGATGGAAAATTTGCAATCAGCTTACAAAACAAGAAAGATGTGTCATAAGATTTTGGAGGAAACATGGTTTGTTAGTACTATTCAAACAAAGAACAAACCTTAAAAGGGACCTTCAAATGCTTGTTTTGCTTGCCTTTTATTAATGAAGAAACCCAAAATAGGTAATTAATGCATTTAAAGGATCCAAGTGGATAGAGGCTATGCAGAGAGCTTCTACAAATTAAGTTTACAAGAAAGTTTGCGATTTAGTGGATTTGCCAAATAGAAAAAGGGCTATGGCTATAAATTGGGTTTTCAGGAATAAAAATGATGCAAAGGGGAATTGTTGATAAGAAATAAAGCAAGATTGGTTGCTCAAGGATATACACAAGAAGAAAGGATTGACTATGATGAAGTCTTTGCCCTTGTTGCAAGAATTGAAGCAATTAGGCTATTTTTAGCTTATGCTTCATTTAAAGATTTTGTGGTGTATCAAATAGATGTAAAAAGTGTTTTTCTCTATGGGAAGATTGAAGAAGAAGTGTATGTATATCAACCACTAGAATTTGAAGATCCAGACTTTTTTAATAGAGTATACAAGGTTGATAAAGCACTGTGTGGACTACATCAAGCTCCTAGAGCTTGGTATGAAACCTTGTCAACATATCTGTTGGACAATGAGTTTCAAAGAGGGAAAATTGACAAGACCTTATTCATCAAAAGGTACAAAGGTGATATTTTACTAGTCCAATTTTATGTGTATGATATCATCTTTGGTTCAACAAAGAAGGAGTTATGCATTGCATTTGAGAAGTTGATGCATGAGAAATTTTAGATGAGTTCTATGTATAACATACAGAAGAATTTTCATCAAATGCAAAATCAACCTACTTTTTTTATGATCACAATTGTAGGGGGAGAGAGATTTTTCGCTTTTATTACATTACTTGCATTACAATATATCAATAGCAATGTACTTGCATACTAAAGTAGGACGAGCTCATTGCAAACCTGGCTATGCCATATATATCTATTTTTATGTAATGAAAAACATCATTACATATCAAGTTATTTCTTAATTTCATTATTTACAACAAGTACTCCTCGACACTCCCCACTGACTACGCTGGGTCCGCTCACCATTTAGAATGTCCTCTTCTCTCATCGCGGCGCTTTAAACAGTTATCGCTAACCTCTAAACACTTATTCAATGAAAGATTCATATATTAATCCGCATGTCAAAGTACTAAAGAATATATATAAGTCTTTAGTTTAGACTTCTCATTTGAATAATACTTTCCCTCCAAAAATAAAGGTTTTAAGTCATTTAAAGAATAATGTATAAGTCTTTAAGGCACCGAAATTTTGAAATAGCGTTTTTACCTCTGTTTTCCCATGGATTCCTGGTATATATCCATTAATTACAAGGTTTCAACACAAGTCATATACTTCTTTTACATTATCTATATATCTTCATTCACTTAAGCATTTAATGAAATGCAACCTGAAACCCTAACGGAGCAAAATACTCAAAACCATGACCCGTTTCTCGATGTTTATCCATTCTTAAACTTCCAACCAATGCTAATAAGTTGTATTTAACTTAATTTACACAACATTAAGCAATCATATTTCAAATAATTATTTCATCATTTGCAATTACAAGTTAAACGAAATAAATCAAGAAACACCTCCAAAACGTGCCTAATTTGACTTGACCGTTTACTCGTTTTTCACCATTTTAAACCGAACACATATAAAATCTTGTTAATATCTTCCTATTACAAATCCTTTTTAAACAGTAATCTTCATTATTTATCAAGTATTCTCGAATGCAAAGCAAAAACACTAAACGAAGCCCTATGGGACACCGCGCGACCTCTATATCTCTGAATTTTTAACAATTTTGAAAGTTTTCTTTGCTAACCAAGCACCTCATGACTTCCACATGCTACCCTTAAGCAGACTTATAAGCACCTTGATTTCTTTCCCATGGACAAAACATCAACTATAAACTCACCTTGTTGGCTATTTCAGCTGCGGTCAATACAACACCCAAAACCACCTTACATATTCCTCTCTACCACTCTAGCAGCCACATTACCCTCATAGACTCTATCTCGCTCCCAGCTACATCACTCGTATCATGACACCACTGCACCCCATCACCTTGGCTCTCTAAGCTTTGAATATAACTATTCACTTAGGGGGTGTATGTTCATTTTCAACTCATCCCCACTTCATCCTATATAACCCATTTATAGCAGCAATACTTTTCTTGAATAAGATCAAAGATCATAAGAAGTCTACAAGTATAAAGTAAAACGCCACAAAATAACAAGAAAGAATCTAGGGAGTCGTTATTCTAGGCGTACAAAGCTAAAGTCATGATTTTGACCCGCTTTCCAAGCTCATATGTCAAACCGCGTTCTGGGTTGTATCCCTTCTACTCCCCTACACTATTACTATTGTTCATATATGGATCTAAGTCATTCTATTGTTAACTGTTTATAACTCAATTCATGCTATTTTCCATTTGATCCTAAAACTGTTACACCCAAAACTCTATTTTTATGTTTTTTCTAAAATAAACGTTATAGTGATATCTAAATGCTTAACTATAATCTATCTAACATGCTTAACTAATGTTTTATATACTACTTTATTAATTTATTGAAGGAATTTTGAAATAAAAAACTAGCGTTTTCTTTATAAAACCCTAATTCGTCCCAGTTTGCCTGCGCTAGCTTAAACGAATAGTTAATATGAATTTCGTTGAAACTTAACCTTCATATTTTAGCTTATATTAATAAGCTATAACCTGTAAATATCTTTTGGAATGTTAAAATAAGCTTGCATGGCCATTCAAACTTGTTTTGTAAATATTATCCATGCAAGGGGTATATATCGTAACTTTCTGAAACTTAATAAACTAAAGGGACTGAAAATGTCATTTTATCAAAGTTATAACTATAAGGGTTCTATTCATGTTACTTTACAATAGTACAAGGTTTTACTTTGTAATATCTTTTAAACTTGCAGATCCAAACTTGTAAAAGTGCAAAACTTCAAAGGGTTATATTTTGCCATTTTCATTCTCAAGGTGTCAAAAATTAACATTTTGAGTCGAAAAGTATAAAATTGTATTCAAAACATTTAATCGACATATCTGTAATATTAACGATTGTCGTGTTATCTTTTCCAGATATTGATCAAACGCTTAAAACCTACTATTATATCGTATCACAATATTAGGGAGCTTCATATTAGGGGTTTCTCTTGGTGTATTACGTTATTGACTGAGTTGTTGGGTTTACGATTTAATGTGCCATTAGCTCTCAAAACATTTACTGGAATCACTTCTGAATATGATGGATATTCTTACGATAAAAAGTCGTGATACAATAATTCAACACTTTCCAATCAAAACTCATTATTTCTGAACCAAAGTTCTAGAGTACAATCTCTAAGACTTGACCTATTACTCAGGTTGCGTGACGTGGTGTCTTTACTTCATTTTGCTATATAACCTTCCCTGTTAAAATTGTAAAAGGTCGTCAGCTTTCATTTGGAATAATTATTAGCAACTACTATCAGGTCGAAGTTATACATCCTCGCATTTATTATTTTTTTGTGTTCTGTTTTATAAACCCGCCAAGAGGCGATCTTCAAGTGACTATGCCTACAAACTGATGAGTTTACATCTCGTTTATATTATAAAAACATGTGATTTACTTTTCAAAGACTTAGTGAGTTCATAGCTACTTTTAAATCTCTTTTATAGTTTCATAAACCCTTGTGGAGAGGGTATCATGCTAATAAATATGTAATGCAAGTGTTGTCTAGATATATGCTATATATTATTTTCCATTACAATTAATTTCTAAGTAGCTACTATATGCCAAAAAAGTCCCTCATATAATGACATTAATCAAAAACTTGCGAACGGGAACGCGAATATTGTGGATAGATCTTAGGGATTGTACGAAATCTGTTTGTGTTAGTCCGAATAGGTAACACAAACAATATATTTGAATTTCATAGGTATATGGCAATTACCTACACCGGGGGCCATTATCTCTCTATATATATATCACATCAATTTGGGTATATATATACACAAGTCAGTTTGTGTGCCATGAGCTTAGATGAGACAATAATGCAATAATACATTATATATGCAATACCATTTTCCCATGATAATTGTATTCGTTGTAATTATTACAAATAACGGGTGTATAACAACGTAACCCAATATCACACTATAACGCATTACTATGACACAACTTTTATAACAAATTAATTATGATGACCTTTGTATTCAAATATTTACATTTCAAACCTATGAATTTCACTCAACCATTGTGTTGAATTTTTAGCATGTTTATCTCAGGTAATTGAGCAACTTATGGCACAGAGTGGCATGGACTTGAAGATGGCTAAAACTTGTTATCATTCACATTGTATGTAACTAGATTTTGGGACCTGCCTTTGTAAAACTCTGATTTTAAATGAATGATAACGTATCTTTTGAACAATGTCTCTTTTGAGTCGTTTTCTATGATTATGATTGTTGTATCCATGAAGTAATACCCCAGATTAGCTTCCGCTGCTATATGTAAAATGGAGGTGATAAAGATTGGTATATAGCGCCTATTGGTTTTAGTGAACAAGTTCAAAAACTTAACTATACCCACATTTCTTTTTACTTGCATAAAGTCATCCGATGCCACTGCAATTCCCATAAACAGTATTTAAAATATACATAACTACTTTACTTTATTATATAATAACTTATGTTATTTACAAACTGGGTTGTTATCATAAAAGATGTCTTTCTCCCAAACCACTATACTTCGATTGAGGTTGTTTTTCCTCTGATGAATATCTTAAACTATACTTCGGGTATATGGATTTTATTTACCCCCCAACCCCCTAAACTTCTTCGGAACATCTGTTCTTTTAACTCTTCGGATACTCTAAGATATTATGATCCCATACAGTATCTCACCTTTCTACAATAATCCTTGTTTATAAGGAGTATAGCATTTTATACTAAGGATACACTTATTTCGATCACCAGATCCTATTACTCCAAAGCTGTTTTACTCCATCTCCAGTATTACCACCATTACTACTTATTTGATCCCGATATTTCTTTGGTTCCTGAAGAACTATTACACCTAAGAAGCAAATCCATCCCATCTTCTTCTCAACTAGTGATTAATTTTCATGTTTCAGATTCCAAACCTGTGATTTGGTATCACCATATTTCTTAGTTTATATACCTACCCACCTCAAATATTTGAAATAGGAAAAAGTTCAATTAAGATGCATCTGAAGCATCATGAGGAACAAATCGAAGATATTTTGAATTACTTAGAAGAACTCTCTTTTCACCACATTGAGAAAATAGAAGAATGACATATTAATAGAATGATCATACGAAGAAATGGTAACAAACTAAAGACCGAACTTAAGAGAATCCGTACTCAGATTTAACAAACCCGAGTTTTTCGACGCGTACGACGGTCGCAAACCCGACGTCGTAAATATTATTTTACGAGTTTCCGTGAGCGAGAGTCGACATTTAAAATTTTATTGTCGTTAGTAAATTTTTTCGATTTTTTATTTGATATTTGAAAAGATTTGATTATTTTTATCTTTGACGTTTCGCGAATTTACAGTTTGATCGCGTGTGTTCGTTAATCGCTTTTCGAGCCTCGTTAATAACAATTTTACGACGCGTTCTTGGTAAATATTTTATTTATCATAAAATATTATTTTATGAACCGTGTCATTTTTATTTCTCGACCTTGGTCATGGCTCGAACTTTAGCTCGCGTTTTATTAAATTATGTCTAGTTAACTTTGAACTTAAAGTGTTTACACATAAAATTTTACATAGATATTAAAAGTAAAAAAAAAAAAAACCAAAATATATATTGCCATGCATAGCAACATATTAGTTGCGGCTACAAAGCCTCAAAACACTCAACATGTTTTTTTTATTTGATTTATTTTATTCTTGCAAGTAATGAATGATTTTGTGGCTTTCCAAAGTCTTAAACTACTCATATCTCTTTATAAAAAAAGACACTATACAAAGAAGTCTTGCTTTATTTTCCTTTTTGCTTCCATCTGCTCGGCTGCCTCCACCACCTAAACACAAGGAATCATTTGAAAGGTTTTTCATTATTAAAAACTATCTTAATCTATCACTCAAAAATGAGATAAATAAGGTTGAAGAGCTTTTGGTATCTTTTCCTTCTTCTTTTTGGTGTTTGAAGAACGAGTAAGCCAGGCATACACTTTTTGGTGTTTTTATTTTTATAAAAAGGTTTTTTCACTTCCATATTGTTTAGAAAGTTATGGTTTGATCATTCATATAAAAAAATGTACATGCAACAAGGTTCGAGTTTTCGATTCGGTTTAGTTCGAGTGGGGTAAGCCGCGGCTAGAACAAAGGAGGGATACCCGACTACTTTTGTTTTCCGATCTTGCTAGTATAATCATTGTGTGCCTTTTTTTTTTATTGTTTCGATTGTTTCGTTTAAGATTTATTTTTTATTATATGTAGTATGAAATCTATTTGAAACTTGAGGCACGTTCTAGATTAATATGCTATTTGATTATCAAGCATCCGGGGATTCTTTATTGCTTTTTATATGTTGTATTGGAATAGATTTTAGATATGAGTTTTTGGTCGAAAATTATGTTTCGACGTTTGATTAATAAACTTAGTAAAATTCGAGCGGAAAACTGAATGGGCGATTTCGGTCTTCGAGATTTCGAAAATCTGATTTGGTTTACAAAATATTGATAGTGATAATTTTGGTTGGTCTGGGACTTCTACTCCCAATAACGGGAAAAAAGTTTTTGGCTCGGAAAACAGAGATATATTTTTAGCAACATTAAATTCAGCACTTATGTAAATAGCGCTTGCTGTCAGGATTTTTAGAGCTCGTTTTGGGCACTTTCGAGTCCGTTTCGGCCTTTCGGCGAAACACGAAAGTTGTTCGGAATGACGTTTTACATAAAACCTCTTTTTGGTCAAAATCGTGAAAACGTAATATGACTGGTCAATCGAAGTCAAACTTTGCATTTTTTATAAAAATATAAGTATTTTTCCATGCAGATTTCGTAGGGTATTTGGTATTTTACGTCGAGATTCAAAGTATCGACTAAAAACTGAAATAAGTTGTTCGAAACATCATTTCGCATAAAATCTCTTTTACGTCCTAGTTGTGAAAACGTGATCTAGGGGGTCGTTTTGGTTGGTTAGACTTAGAAAATAAATATACTATTTAAAAAGTAAAACGTAAAAGTCAACGAGTACTTTAATAAACGTTAACGTGTTATAAAAATAATATGATTATTAAAATTGACATCGATTAATATACTATTATAAATAATTATTTTTATGACGTTGGTTCGATTATAAAAGTCAAAGTATAAAATAATTAGTAGTTTTTTTTCGTAATATTGACCGATTTATAAAAATTAACAACTTTTTGAGCGTCGAAGGCTCGACGAGGAATAAAAATAAAATATGTTATAAATATAAACGCAAGGTCGAGACTTCAATAAATAGTAACTTTCCAAAAATAGTAACTTATAAAAAAATAGAAACTTACCGGAAATAGAAAAGTTTCAATATAAAGTAATGACAAATATATTGAAATGATAAAGTATACAAAAATTTGCTAAGTGTTATGATTTAGGACCACGCAAGGGGATTTTTCATCGCATATATATATATATGTTTCGTTATGTATCGTGTAAGCTTCGTCGATCGTACTTTTCAATATAGTAATCGTGCGACATCTAATTATAGGTAGTGATCCCCCTGTTTGTGGATACTCCGTTTTACTAGGGCCTTCTTCATTTTGATTATCGACTTTGAATCAGGTGAGTACTAGCCCCACATTTTTATCTTTTAATGGTTTCTTAAAAGTATTTCGGGGTGAGAATAACCATGTCGTTTCTTTAAGCAAAACCTATTGGTTTACTACTAATAAGCGTTACATGAATGGTTTTTACTAATTGCTTTTGCTTATATATAAACATTGATTTTATAATACGATGTTTGATACACTATTCGTGTTTACCCGATTTAACTTTTCGGTTAATACTACATATGCGTTTTCATGAATGTTTTTACTAAAAGCTTTTGCTATATACCACATGATTTCTGTTACATGTTTGATACATGATTGTTTTATAAACTAGGGACAAAGAAATTTAATGGTATGCTGGACCCAAAATATGAGGTCATCTGCAATGAGTAGGTATTGCAAAGGACCCACATCATGAACTGTTATTATCCTATAATGGGTGAGCGCTAGTACAAATAAATAGATCTATTGGGTTTGACAGCCCTGTCCGGGGGTATGAATCGAATCCTTTCGAGCACCCAGTCAACGGACAATTTGTATTTAGAAGTTAGGTATAAGGCAATAATACCTAGTTATGGGGCAACATGAATTTAACATACAAGATATGTGTTAACTTCAAGGCTTCGGTGTCATGAGCTCAATGCAATCAAGATGAATTGATACATTGTATTCGTTGCAATGTATTCTGTTGAATTATACTTTGAAATATTGTCGCTGGATGTTTCTTAATCATTGTGGTTCCACTATTGCACATTAAGTGAATTTCATTGAAACATTACTTGGATTTCGATAAAAATTCTTCTAAATGTTGTACGTCTACTTTTTCTTACAGAAATATTTTCTTGAACTATTTCACTATGCTATTTACTTAAATCTTATGAACTTCACACAACTTTATTGTTGACCGTTTTTGATGTATTTTCTAGGTTTTATATTGATAGCTGAGCTTTGGGCAGCTTTTGAGTTCGCGTGATATCAAAACTGAAGGGTACTCGTTTTCTTCACATTCGATAATAATTTATCTTTAAAATATTACAAATGAGTCACTGTTTGACTATGTATCGTGTGTTAAAAAGAAAATATTTGGTGACATGAATTTACTTAGATTCATTTAAATCGATGTGGACATTGTTATTAACGGTCTCTTTTGATGGTGGTTTTCTGTAACCTTGTATTTTATACTATGATAGTAGCACCCAAAGTGGTATTCGCTGCGTTTGGTGATTTTTATGGGGGTGCTACATCAAGATGATCAAACTCTCACAAGACAGCAATTAGGCAAAAGGATAAGAGTGCTTTGCTCACTACAGAATTTCAAATCTTGAACAAAATTCATTGAGGAGATCCAAGCTTGTCACCAAAAGATTAGGAAGATCTTTAGGATGTCAACAAACTCTTAGACTATTTATAGCTTTATCCTAGCCACGGGATGTGTGGTATAAATAAAAACGCTTGTCAAATCTTGACTATGTACAGTAAAAAAAAGGCAAGTTGTTTATACAAAGGAATCCCGTTTTGTACCTTATTTCCAGCTTATCTCTCTTTCATCATCATCTCCATCATTTGCATCACTATCTCCGTCTTCATCATTATGAATCATACCATAACCTCTAAGTGCTTAAAATTTAAAAATGAGCATTACTCTTTAAGCATTTTAAACATCACATTTTCTTTTAAAACTTGTGATATCATTCTTACTACGTGTTGTCTTATGTTGATAGAATGCCTCCCAAAAGGACGTCAACATCTGAAACACCAGCCATAACTTTAGCTGCCATCCAGCAACTCATTACTGATGGTATTACCGCCGCTCTGGAAGCACAAGCTGCTACCATGGCAAATGCCGACAATCCCAATAGGAACACTGGACCAAGAGAAATTCCCGTAGCAAAAAGAGGAAACTACAAAGAATTCATAAGCTGTCAACCTTTCTACTTCAATGGTACGGAAGGAGCAGTTGGCCTCATTCGCTGGTTTGAGCGGACTGAATCGGTATTTTCTCATAGCAATGTGTGAGTAAAATAGAAGTGAATTTGTTACTGGTACCCTAACGATTGATGCCCTATCCTGGTGGAATGCATACAACTCAACCTATTGAATGATCAGTCTAATCAAATCACTTTGGATGAATTGAAAAGACTCTTAACCAATAAGTATTGCCCTCAAACTGAAGTCAAGAAGATGGAAGACGAATTTTACAACTTGATTGTAAAAGGAAATGATCTTAAGACTTACATTAGGAGATTCCAAGAATTAGCAGTCTTATGCCCAAACATAGTACCAAACACCGAGAAACTTATGGAAGTTTTCATCAGTGGATTGCCCAGAAGTATTAAAGGAAATGTTACTGCCTCGAAGCCTCAAACTTTGGAGGAAGCCATCAAATAGCCCAGAGGTTAATGGATCAGATAATTAAAGCTGTTTCTGTTGTGAAAGAAACCATTATCACAACGAAAGTTGAGGATAGAGCCAAACATACCTATTCAACAACAAACTATCAGAAATAAACTATAACAAACAACATCGTACAATGATTACCACCAACAACAGAATAGAAGGCAAGAAACCTTCAGGACTTATGCTGCCGCCAATAGATATACTAGGAATCGTCCCTTGTGTGAAAGGTGCACCCTGCATCACATAGGACCCTGCACTGTTAAGTGTCGGACATGCAACAGAGTAGGTCATCTGACCAAGAATTGCATAAAAAAGACCAGCCACTAGAAACAACCTACAATCAGTATCCATAACTTGTAATGTCTGTGGAGAGAAAGGACATTATGCAAATCAGTGCTCAAAATCAAACAACAGGGCCACCGGGGGGCCTACTTACTAAGAGACAAGTTTTGTTCGCTTTAGGATTTCTACCCTAGAAACAACTCTCGAGGATATTCAAGTTTATCATAATCTTCCTTAGTTTGAAAACCCCAATCATCAAGCTACAATCCTTGTCATTTGTTGCTTTTATCTAGAATCCTACTACGAGACACGTAGCATAAGTATCAACTCTTTTAAAGTTTCATATGTAAAGTTATCCATGAAGTAAATAAAGTGATGATTCCGTTACATCTTGTTATCTGGTGATATCAAAACTCGACATCATTTGTCAAATTCATAATTCCATTATGTTCAACTCTGAATACTCTCCTCATAACTTTGAAACATAAATTATCATCCTCGACTATATGGGTGTCAGTACAATTAATATCTTAATATTTTCTTACCTTTCATGATCATATTATTTTCTACACATTACCGTTTTGATATCATGTTTTTATGCTTAGGTAAGACAATTTATGATCATCTTATTGAAATGAATTAGGACGCTTCTTCATTTGAATATAGACAATTATAAATCTCCAAACTTTGATTGAATTATAAAATTCTCAGTTACAAGGTTTTGAAGTTCTCTTTGTTGTAAGTGAAAGATTAATAAATAGTAGGCTTTAGTTTATAGCTTGCGTACAAACAGTTTCTTCAATCCATTTGTACATATAATTCCTTTTCTTCATCTTATTCATCTATCATCTTTACCTTAATCATTGTTCATTTCCAAACCTGTTCACTAACTGTTTTGATCATATACTAGCTTACTTAATTTACTTCATTCCATTAATTGACTCTCTTGGCTTTTTGAACTAAATCTCGGGGACGCGATTTCTTAGGGGGTGGAGGACTATAACAACAGAAATTTTCATCAAATGCAAAATCAATCTATTTTATTATGATCACAATTGTACGGGGAAATTTTTTGCTTTATTACATTACTTGCATTGCCAATATCTCAATATGCAAAGTAACTTGCATAACTAAAGTAGACGAGCTCACGCTACTCTACCGTATGCCATCTATATCTATTTATTGTCAAGAAACATCAAATCATATCAAGTTGATTGATGTTCGCTAAAATACAAATCATTTATAAACCGGAAAAACTATTAATTGGACTAAAATGCAAATTAATATACTGTATTACATTGCAAAATATGAATGTTTGGTATTTTTATGTCTTTCATAGGTTGAAAGGATTTAAAAACGGTGCAAAAACGAGGAATTTTCGAGCTCAAATTTGGTTTTCAGTTTTAATTATTACTCAAAGTAAGATGAAGTTTTATCGTCCGTGAAAAATTTCCCGAGCATGCCATTGGAAAGAGCACGAAAAAATGAGTCCAAACGGGTTTTTGCCTTCAGTCTTTTATTGGGACAAGCATTACCCACTTAAGGGGTCGGGCCAGCTTTTATGGTTACTTAGTCCATTTAAAGCACATTGAAAAACCAAATGTTAAAACAGACTCTTGAGGTTGATGGACATCATCATCACGTGAAAGCTAAATTAAATCTTGAACTGTCACGTGGAGCTCCACTATATTTGGGAAAGCAATTAAAAAATGTACACGTGGTTGGAAATTTGTTATATTTCTCAAATATGCAATGCAATTTAATCCAACGGGCGAAAGTTTTGCGTATGATGAAAGCAAATAATGAAGTCCACGTGGAACAGATCCAATGGTGCGTCAGAGGAATTTTTACACTGCATCGTCGGTCACGCACATCCTTGCCAATGATTGGCTGAAATTAATAAGGCGGGGTAGTGGAACAATTTTACATAATTTCCCCTGAGGCTTGGCTATAAAGAGATCACCCCACAAGTTTTAAGAGAGGTGATCGGAGGAGTAGGTTTTAGTTTCGCTTATTCAAAATTAGTAGCTTATTTTTCTGTCTTATTCCAGCTTATTGTTTTCAGTTTAACAGCTTATTGTACATGATCTTTGCTTATTGATCAATAAAAGATGGTTTGATTATGGTTGTGGCTTATTTCTTGCATTTCGTTCTTTCTTTTCTAAGTCGATTGGCTTATTTAATAAGCCGAGCTTCTTTCTAGCTTATTTTCTGGTCGAATAAGATTCACTTCTAGCTTATTTGTTTTGGATATAGGCTTATATGAAATCGAATAAGTAGTGGTAGTCGAATAAGCATTGTTGCTATTTCATAAAACCAAAAAAAAAATTTCTAGCTTAATACACTCGAATAAGTTGTTTCTCAGCCTATATCATTTTAGATCTAAAGCTTATAAATTTAAATCGCTCTAGCATAATTTTGAGTAATATTTGCTTATTTGATCTAAATCGTTTAAGCTATTTCAAAAAAGTTTGCTTATTAGTGTCTTGTGCTTATTTGGTAAGTAGACCCCATATTTATCGTAGCTTATTCAGTTGAGTTTGGATTATTTGATGGAATAGGAGAGCTTATTTGTTTCTGTTATTTGCTTATTGATGTTTAGTTTTCATCTAAATTAATTAGCTCTAATTTTGTTAGTTGAAATGCTTATGTTGGTTTACAAAATAGCTTTTTACTCTTTCAATCCGTTCTCTAGATTAGCTTATTTTAGGTGCTTATTGGACTTTAGTGTTAATATGTTTTATTTGAACTTTTAGTAAACTTGTTTTGCTTATTCAAATTAAGTCTAAATCGTTTTTAAGTGAAATTATAACTTTCTGTTTTGAGTATCTCAATTGCAAATTGTTCAAACAAGATGGAGTCCAGTGGGCTAGCTGTTGGGCCTTTTGGTTCGTATAAATTTGAAATTGGGCTTGAATCTTCTTGTTGGACCTAGTGGTTGTATTCAATAGGAATTTTGAAATTATAACTGTTGTTGTTTAACAGTTTGTTTTTGGTTTGTGTTTTCGACTTTGTCATCCGGTCAATCATGAGCGTGGTGCTTTTGGGTTATTTTGCTAGGACGAATTTAATTATTTGCTTTAGCTAATTAAATCGGGTGGTATTCGTTAATGCGGGGTCATCTAATCGGTTCTATTTTTCTATCATTTTTCAATTAATTAGTGTAGCTTTAGTATAAAAATGTTTTGCCTTGGCTTATTTTGTCTTCCAGTGTTAGCAAGTAGTTTTACTTGTGTTTGCTAAGTGATTAGTATAATTTGGAATTTAGTGCGTTTTTAAAAAGGTTTAAAAAATAAATAGTGTATTTTGATTTTTTAATTTACATACCGTATTTTTACTTTTAATGCAATTTAATATACTTGTCATTTATTTTAGTAAAGCATTTTTCTTTATTGTCACCTTGCATCTTTTTTGAACTTGTTTTTAAGATGTTTTATCTTAGGTTAACAGAGCACGCACTTTAAAGAAGCATTTCAAGTCACGTTAGCCACAAGCACATTTGTATTTATATCTTTTAGAATCAATTTTAGTATTAACCTTCAAGTTTTATAATCTTAGAATTAATATTAGTTTAATTTTTAGTATAAAAATAGTTTAAAAACTAAAACCAAATTATTTTGTTATTCAAGCATCAATAGGTAACATTCTTTCTGAATTTCACAATTAATATTCGCGTGGAAACGAGCACTCGAAAGATAGACTATTATTTTTCCTAAAATAATTGTCTTATTTGATGGGATATACTATATATTATTACGACACGTCTTTGACGGACATCAAAAATGGCGCCGCTGCCGGGGAGAGGTGTAGCGATTTCTACGAGATTGTTCGTGTTCGAGCCTTGAAGATCCTTTCTTCGGGAAGTTTATTTTCGTTCTTATAAAAATATAAAAATCCAAAAATATTTTTATTTCCATTTTATTTTCTTTTATAAAAATTCAAAATAATAATAATAATAATAATAATAAAATATATATATCTATATATATATATTAAAAAATAAAAAATATAAAATATTTTCTTTCTTATTTTTATTTTTATTTCCTTATGTATTATTTGAAAAATCTAAAAATATTCTTCCCATTCCTCTTATCCGTTTAATTCTTTCTCTCATCCTCTAGTTCGTTTAATTCTTCGACATGTCATATAACGGACTTAGTTGCTATTTATGCGGTGGATACGTTAGGATGTATTCTTTGTCGACGATGCTCTGTGGATTGGTGTGGAAACAAGCTAGATGATGGATTTCTTGTTCGTATTGTGCTTCTAAAGCTGGAAAAATTACATTTGCTTTGAGTCCAAAACCCGAATTCTTTCGATAATTTCCAATTTTTCTTTACCCCACCTACCAACCCTAGTTCAAGACATATTCGTTGAGAGTTATGTGGGAACTCGGTTTCACTTCGTTATGTTGTCCATACGAGTCCGTTGTCTTTAAGACGGAACCGTGTTACAATCTAAACTTTAGTCGGCGATAATTATTATCCACAAGATTTCACCGTGTTTTTCTCAAAAATATTTTGTTGTGCTTATTGCGGGGTCATCATTCTGATTTATAAGTGTAATAGATTAATGAAATTTACTAGAACCTAATTGATTTTGATTCGTTCGGTTTTGACCTACCACAACCCCGCAAGACTTCTTTCGATAGTCATGGAATTTACAGGCCCTTAATAAAAATGCAAGAAGAACTTGAAGAAATAAACAATGATCGAAGACAGGAAAATCGAGGTTTATGCGTATCGAGGAGGAATGAGGCATGAGCAGGCAATTGGATGATTTTTCGAAATTAATGTTGATTATCACGAATGATTTGAGTTATATAAGATTTCGAGAGTGAGCAGATGTTGATGAAAATGTAAAGAGATATGAGACTTCTTGACCCCCCCACCCCCCCCCGCTGATCCCCTGCTTTGCATGATTGTAATGTTTAGACATCGAGATGCGAGATAAAAGGAACGTATTTAAAATGGATCGAAAAGTCCTCGTGATATTTCACGACGTATTCAATCTATTTGTGATGACGACGAGGATGATTCTATTTCTTTAAGAGATATTTATGCTCGATATTCTACGTCTAAATCAATCACACCCGACTTACCAACCGTGGAGCCCGAGGACTCTCTCATAATGGGGGACAAGCATCTTAGCACTATTTCTGAAAAGGAATCGGACGAAATTCAATCAAAGTCTAGTGTTGGAGAACCTCTGTCCATAATCCCAAGTGAGTCCGAGGATTTTTCCGACAATGAAAGTGAGTGTGATGTGCCAGTTTTTGATGATTTTACGACTTTCTCGAATCCTCTTTTCGATTCTGATGACGATTTTTCTTCTAATGACGACGAGTCATTTTCTGATGAGGACGTTCCGAACGAAAATTTCAAATTTTATTCGAACCCTATTTTTGATGAAGAGATCATTTCTAGTAAGATAAAACCGCATCATTTTAATGCCGAGTCTGATCTTATAGAATCTTTGCTTAATCGAGATATTTTGACGGTTTCTTATCCTAAGATTGATTAAGATATTTGTGATGTGCCGTTTTGTGATAATGATCACTTTGATGCCGAATTTGGTCTTATTAACTCTTTGCTTAGTCGAGATATTTCGATCACATCTCCTAAGATTGATTTTCTTCCCGAGGAGTTCGCCGGTGAACTCGATTTTATTAATCCAATTTTACTGGGAATTGATGAAGACAAATTTGATGAAGAAGAAGGATAAATTGATATTGATATTCTTCAAATCAAGGACGAAATTCTTCGTGAGAAATTAATAAACGTCAATCTTCTCATTGATAAGATCGAAGCGTTGAATCTTATTCCTTCTATTCCTTTTGTGCTCGAATATCCCTCCACTTCTCCTATTCCTGTTGTGGATAATGACTTTCTTATAGAGGAGGTTGATACATTTCTTGTTTTAGAAGACTCGAAACCACCGGGTATTGAAAGTGATTTTGACTCAAAAGGGGATATTATTTTTTCTAACGACTTACTTCATGATGATCTTATTCCTGAGTATGAGCGTTTTACCTTCGACATTGAGCCCGATGCACCTGTGATAAACAATTTTGATGAGCTTAATGAAGATGAATGTTTTGACCCAGGGGGAGGTAAGATTGATGTTTCTCAGAATATTGAAGATGACGATTCCTTCGCATTTGTCATTCGGACTTTTTTCTCGTATCGCACCTACCCTGTGGATTCTCCTTTACTTCTCTTTACCGGGAGTGAAGACACCATTTTTGACCCCGGCATCTCCACTTAGAGCCAGTGGCATCTCATCGGGATGGAACTTTCATGTGCTTTAATGTTTATCCAAACATTAATGAAAGCCCAAATGAGATTTTTCTTTTCCATATTGCTTCCCCATGGACAACTTAATTCGGGGTCGAGTCAATCGTGACTCGGATAACAAAAACAAGCGTTTCTATCTTCTTATCTATTTTCTAACATTTGATGAGAGGGTGCTCGCCTCTTTCTCGTGTTTCGTGTTTTGTGGTTTGTGATTTTTGTCCAGGATTACCAGGATTGTGAAGACTCTCGTGTTCGGTGTTTTGTCCCGGTCCATTCGAGCTTCCTAGCCTTTGCTTGCCATTAGTTTGGGAAAATCTGATATCCTAGATTATTATTGACTAACATTTATCTTTTAGCATACTTGATAAACGGCTTAAGATTTGTAATACTTTCTCCATGCTCGGATTATGCATTCGACTTTTTGAGTTCTAGTATGGGGTTTTAAGCCTTAGTCTAGGAAACATTGAGGATAATGTTTAAATTTAGTATGGGGTAGTATATCTTCGATACGATCTTACCTACCCTTTGCCCGTTGTTCTCACGTACCCTGTTTTCCCGCAAAAAATTTAAATTTTTAAGTCTTAATATCTAGTTTATTGTTCATATATAAAAAAATGTGTGTAATAATGGAAAATAGAAAATACTTGATAAAAATAATAAGTGTTTTGACACGAATGTAGACTTTCCATTGATGAGAACGAAAAGTAAATTTTGACCCGGCGGGTTTTATATCTTAGCTTTTCTCCTTAACATATATAGATTGAATTTTGCTAATCTTTTATACAAGGAGCTATAAAACGCAAGTCTAGCTTAAAAAAGTCAAGACTTTGCAAGTTCCCATAATTGATTTTAAATATGCGAAGATCGATTTATTAGAATTAAGATTGTTGCCAGTCTATGTGACTTGTTAAAGTGCCGATCTTAATTCGCTAGGCTAAGTATTCACGAGTTTCTTTATTAGAAATTTTAAATTGTGAAGAACAAGAGATGATAGAGTAGAGTATAAGTTTTGATGCTAAACATAGAATAGTTGGATTTCTTTAAGGCTCATAAAGGTTAATTGTGGCTTTTTGCTCCCATCAGCTTAATAAACGTTATATAATTGTTGAATAAATAAAGTTTCTTTGGTTTTTGCGATTCTTAGTTTAGATCACTTCGTAGAGATTCCTTCTGGTGAAAGTAAGGTACACATCGAGGTTTTGTCAGTGTTGTGGGGAAATAGACTCCTGGACCATGGTCGGCTCGCATACCGATGTGGCAGTTGTTAAAAGACCACAGGACTTGAAATTTGGCTATAATAATAATAATTATGTAATAAACCTTTTTGTTAAATTTAAATATGCTTTTGAACTTTGAACTAGTCTATATTAAGTTTTTATAATACTATAACGGAAACCTCAAGTTTTAGAAACCTAGGTCCGTTGAGTCCCGATACTAGTCTCTGTGGGTGTCAAAAGCCTGGTCACTTAGCCGCAAGTTGGGATGTGCCGAGACGAAAGTCGCTACATGGGATGACTCGCTTTTCAAACTCATTATACCGGGTGGAACGTAAGCATAAATTTTGCCGCAAAAACGTTGATCCAGACGTTGAAAGTTAAAATAGCTACAACACCTAAGATATAATAATTATTTTTAGTCCGGGAGTGAAAAGGTTCACAAGTTGCAAATAAGCGTAGTGTTAGGCATCTAACTGATAGTAACTGTGATTTCGTTATAAGCTTTGTTGAGGATCAAGTAAAAGTCAAGAAACATGAATTATATCTTTTTTTTTGGGCATTTTCGGATCGAAATGCATCTTGTTCTATGATCCCTAACGGTTATGAAAATAACGAAAGTCAAATTAGTTAGTTGCTAAAATAAAAAAATAATAAAAATAAAAATAAATAAAATAATAATAATGAGAAAAAGAGAAAAAACAAAAAAATAGTGTAAATAGCGTATAACTTCATAGATGGTAAAAAAT
This sequence comes from Tanacetum coccineum, assembly GCA_026074375.1. Classification (NCBI taxonomy): domain Eukaryota; kingdom Viridiplantae; phylum Streptophyta; class Magnoliopsida; order Asterales; family Asteraceae; genus Tanacetum; species Tanacetum coccineum. The sequence continues at coordinate 75,240 of BQNB010008462.1, forward strand.
GGGGCTTCTCTAAACACTTAGATTCTTTAATTCACGCTTCGTAAGAACACATCAGCTTACTTAATCGAGGTAATTAGTCGAGGGGATCGAGATTTTTATTTTTCTAAGTGCTTACTTATAGCATTGCATGAGGACACGACAATACCTTAGTATGGGGGAATTTGGTATGTGCTATTTTACACATACCTTTTACCTTGTAAAACGAACCCAAAAGACCAAAAACATGTAAAAATGGCAAATATATGCTGTATCTTGTTTTGTGAATGAGCATGTATGAATATATTAAGAAATGGACAAAAATCAAGCAAGAAACTTGAAAAAGCCAAAACACCGAGAAGGGAAAAGAATGCACAAGAGCCCCTGGGAATTATCCAAGCTATGGTCAACAAAAGTCAACCCTGTCAACACTGGTCCAACTCACGAAAGATAACAAAAACCCTCAAAAACCAAATGATGCCTTAAATGTTAATCAAATCTCACCAAAAGTCTCTAAACCATAACACCGTTAGTCCTATTTATTATCAAAGTACACTGCCGGTCTTAAGTTTTCTTACTATAAAACCCTTTACCCTTTTTACCCAGGCCCAAAACAAACCCAGGCCCAGTTTTGTTTTTATAAATCCCTAGCCCTGGTCAACCTTTACCCCGGGTCAATAAAAAACGTTATAAGCAGTTAAAAAGGGCGCGAAGGTGATTACCTGTTCCACCTCGTCCCAAACAATTACCCTGTGTTAAAATCGAGCAGGTAAATCCAATTCCCCTCAATCCGGCGTGGCAACGAAGATTCTAAGTCCCAAGAACCATGTCAGCATCAAAAACGTCACCAAAGCTCTATGATTGGCTAGCTATAACAAAAGAATTGACCAACAAAAGAAAAAAACGTCTTTAAACAAACACACCAAAGATGGGAAATTTGCACTAAAACAATGTAAAAGAAGCACACCCTCCAAAGATGTGGGATTGCCAACTTGGCAATCCGTGTGCTCACACTCTCATCCAAGGGCTAATATTTGAGATCAATGATTGGATCATGATTGATGGTCAAAATCAAGTAGAGCGTCTAAGGACCTGGAACCTTCCTCTTAAGCCTATAAATAAGAGGCTTCACTCACTCACAAAGGGCATCTATTAGTAGGATAATTTAGAGTAGTGTAGATAAGCTTATAGCTTATTTTTCCAGCTTATTGTCATTCATTTTATGTAATTTCCTTTTCAAGCAATGTAATCTCCTTTTTCATTTAATAAAATTCTGTTTGTGCTTAATCTTTTCTTTTTCATATATGCAAAATTGATTTCAATAAGTTACTAATAAGTTGTCAAGCCATTAAGCTACATTGCTCTCTTAAATATTTATTAGTTCAAAAAAGCTTTTCTAAGCTTGTTTGAGTTTGGTTATTCAAATTTCAAAAGTTATTGGTTAAGGATTTTGGATTTTTAGCTCAGTTTTTGATATTATAAGCTAAATATGGAAGGAGCTTATGGTAATTATCAGGTAGTGCTTATACATAAGCCTGTGATAGGTTAGTATGCCGTAATAGGATCTTACCAGACTCCTGTTTTGAGCAAGAGGTTTGATGAACATTTCATTCTCTCCTTATACAAGCGTTTTAATGTTAGTCTTGCATAACATATCTGCATATAGCTTATTGAGATTGCTTTAACTACTTATTTGTCCTGCTTTATTTCGCGTTACTATAGTTTTGATTCAGCTTAATGTAGTTGTTAAATTTCTTATTGTGCGTTTTATATTTAAGATTATAAATCTTAGTTTGCATATTTCTGTCATAATATCAGTGAAAAACCAAAAAAATATAAAGCATATTTTAAATAGCTTATTGTCTTTACTATTTTTTGTTTGAATCTTGTCTTATTAGGTCTAATATAGCTTAAATGAATCTGGTACTAAGCATCTTGTTCTTTAAATTTCAATTGTATAAAGCAACATGGCTACTTACACTTAAAGGGGTTTTTTGGCATAACAGAACAACTGAAGTTAGTACTACTAGTGGTCCTTATGACTACTATAAATTGATTTTAATCAATCTTAGGTTTAATTAATATGTAGATTTAAGTTGTTTTTATTGACTTATAAGATTTGTCTCCAAAATTTGGATAGTTAAATAGAGAACTGATAGGTTATATTTAGAATCTTAGTTCATTTAAAGCTCAAAGTATGTTTTATGCTGTTTAGGTCTTTAAATGAACTTAGTTAGTGGTTCAAAAGTGTAGAAAACAAAGTTTGCTAGGACCGGCACTTAGCATTTTATGTTTTGTAACCAACATGCATCATATAGGATATAGCCAAAATGCTTTTCAATCTTAAAATATCAGAGGTAATTTATTATAGTTAGGTTTTAAAAATTTAGTTTTCAAGTAGCTTGTAGTCAATTGTCAAATTTGGTTTAGCTTAATTTTGTTCTCAATAGTTCATCTGTTATCAACTGATTATAAGAGCCTTCAAAATTCAGAATTTGTCTTTTCAAAATAAAAGGTACACTCAGTTTATGCTAAGCACATAAGCAGTTTTCACTTAGTTTTTAATTGATCATTTGAGTTTCAAGTAGCTTATTGGTCAAGGTTTAATGTGATATAGCTCTTATAGCCATATTGTTCTGTTTGCATGCTTAAAAATAAGCTCAAAATTGCTAGTTTAGGCTGTTTTGTTTGCAGTTGAAAGATAAGAGCTTAATTGATTGTTCCAGCTTATGGCTTATTCTTTTTGCTTAATTCTTGCTCAGGCTAGCTTATTAGGTTAGTTGTAGGGTAGTAATAGCTTATTTTCCTTTATGCTTAAGCCTTAATTTTGCTTTTTGTTTTCCTTATTTCAACAAGAAAAAACCAAAAATATTTTTAGTGTTTTCTGTCACCATATTAAGCTGTTTTCTAGCTTATTTATAAGTTTTCACAAAAAGTTTCTTTTATAAAAAATGTTCCTTATAAGCTGTTTTATAACTTTGCTTTTTAAAGTTTTTGCAAAAAAATAAAAAGGGAAGAGGGGAAATCCAAGGTGAGCAAGGCTCGAACCCTGGACCTCAACCCTCCTCAACCTTTTATAACACCACACACAACACACTCAACCATCTGCCCTGGGGACTTTTTCGATTATACTTTGCAAAACTTTAATTATATAGTCATTTAACCAGTTTTAGCTTATAAGCTTATTTGATTAATTTACTGCTTATTTGTTCAGCCCCTTTCCAGTTTCTTATTTTTCATGCATTCTCAATAGTTTGAGCTACTTTTCTGTACTTTTTTAAATAATTTTTATAATTTGTTTACTATTTTTGATAATTAATTTTCATTAAAACTGTTTTTAAATCATATTAAATAAAAAAAGTCAAAAAAATAAAATTCTTTTTTTCAAAATTTTCTTTTATCATTTAGGACCTAGGAAAAAATAGATTTTGCTTGTCTAAGGTTAAATATTTGAAATTTCACTTTTTAAAGTACGAGATTTCGTTCCCGTTCTCGTTTTCTTCGTTTTTAAGCTTTAAGTGTTCTCGTTTTAGAATTTCCTTAGCCTTTTCTTATAAGTTAGTAAAATAGGATTAGGAAAATTAGAAAAATCATTTTAGGTTTAAGTTTAGATAAATTAGTCTTTAAATGTCGCGTTTTTAATTCTCGTTTACATTTAATGGTTACGTGTTTAATTTTCATTTCTTGTTTACTTGTTTTCGTGCATTTATCTACTTGTCATTTATATTTAGTAAGATTTAGAAAACCCAAATCAAAAATCTTTAAAACCATTCAAAACGCGCGATCACGGACTTAACCGATTTTCAATTCACGCTTCGTCGAGGAAAAACGACCCGGGAGGTTTTTGAGACAACTTTAGTTAAAAGTTTGTTTCTTGAACCCGACGGAAAATACTTACTATACTATTATTTGATATAATCCTTATATATTATATATATAGTGTGTTCGGAGCGTATCAATTATCTTCTGCAAATCGATCCAAATGTACTTACTAAAGATATTGATCGATTTAAGACTTACAAAGAATATAAGGACGATTGGATATATGAGTGGAATAAAGATGTGACATGGGTGCATGAAAGACTATGGACGGAGAATGGAGCATGGAAGGAACCAATTCTAGTTAAACATCATTGTACGCCATTTAATTATAAAAGTTGGTATTCGGAGTGGCCTACCTTTAGCTGGAGAGAAGATATTTTAATGGAGGAAACTTACTTGGAGCTTACATAGTTGGAAACACACTCCGTTACCAAGATTTAGAATGGTACAATGCTTTGAAGGATAGCAAACTCAAAGAGGAAGCTTTAAAAAATAAAGCTATCATGGAAGGAATGATTGACGATAATGATAAATCAAGTAATATGTTGGAGAAGATGGGACGCTATTGATATTGCCTGACCATGATCAAGAAGAAAGAGAAATAAAGAATGAACAATGAAGATGAGGAAAGATGTGAATTGTTTGATGATCATGAGTTGCGAGTTTGCACTGTGAGAAGATTTGAGATGATCAAGTATTTATTTGAACAAGACGAAGAGTATGTTGCTGTTAAAGAAGATGAATACGAAGATTTTTGACAATACAAGTCAAAGAGCATGCGAGCATAAAATACAAGAAATCTTTCGCATGATGGACGAAGGATGGATGGTAACAAGAGCCGAATGAAGGAAGGAAAAAGAGTAACTTGAAGACTAGCTGAAAGAAAAGTGCTTGAAGAGAGACAACCCGGACTGTTTTTAATTTATTTTATCAAGTCTGTCTTCCTAAACATCAATATGGCGTATCCAACCCCACCCATACAGTGTATTGAATGTCCAAACGTTATGAGTCCTTTATTTTTATGCACTTTAAACATTAATGCCAGTTCTGTCAATACGGCGTATTCATGTACATGATGCAGTGTATTCCAGTTTATGGATACGGCGTATTGGTCTCCTATACAGTATATTTAGCTTATTTAATTAACCGTAGATACCCGAGATATGATTTTGCATGTTTTTCCTGTATTTTGCATAGGACCTCACTGCAAAGAAATCGATGATGTTGGTGAAGTATCTACAATATGGATATCTAGAAGTGTTGGGAGTCTTGAAATCTCAAGACACTGTTCAACACGCATTCTTGCTCATAAACTCAACTTGGAGAATCTACTAAGCAAAATAGCAGGGGAGTTTCGCATTCTAATTCTTTTTAATTCCTGTTTTTAATGTTTTATCTATACAACGAGGACATTGTATAATTCAAGTTGGGGGGGGGGTGAGAATTAGAATGTATACTTGTCTTATTTTTCACATTAAAATGCTTAAATTGTGCTTAAATTTAAATATTTTCAAGCATACTTTTGTGCAAATTACTAGTTACATACCCCGCACACAATAACTGATAACATTAAATAATTAATACTTTTATATATCAAATTACCGCGTTTATGGCCTTACTTTATATTATTTTTATATGAATTCGGTACTTAATTTATTTATTTAATTGGCGAATTCAGGTAATTAGAGGCGTTAGAACGGAAAAGATGCGAAAAAATGGCAAAATGAAGAAAATATAACTAAAACCTCATTATGGATGCTTAGAAGATATTACGGCGTAACGTCCCGCAGGAGTTACGTCGTAATCAATTATTAATTACAAAGAATTGGTGCTGACGAAGCATTATGGCGTAACGTCCCGCAAGATTTACGCCGTAAACTATTTATTGTTGAAGATAATTACGCTGACAAAGGGTTACCGCGTAATGTGTCGAAGTAATTACGCCGTAACATATTTTAATACTAATCGAAGAAATGATGCGTCAGAAAGTTTACGGCGTAACGTGGTCGATTCCGTTACGCCGTAAAGAGGAGTCATCACAGGGACTGAAGTTGCACAAATACAATGAAGTTTCGAAAATAAAACTAAAACAACATGGAATACGAGGGACTATTTTCATACGTGAGCCAAACTTTGCAATTAGTAAAAAATGAATGCACCATTCATTCATTCGATCAATTTCACTCGGTGTGTTTAGCCGCCAATTAGAAAAAGGAAGAAAAAGTTGTACGCAACAGGTGTATTTGCTCTAGCGTTCGACTAGGGGACCGAGAGCATTAATTCAACACAGTTTGTAATCATACTTCAATTTATTTTGGTCAATATAATTTAATTATTATTTTAATTGAGCAGATCATGCGTTTTAATTTATTGTTGATATGTTATTAATTATGTTTTATTATGTGTTCTTGGCATTTAATTATTTAATTATCTTTTTGATTATTAAGTTATGATCTTGTTGTTTTATCGTTATCTTTATTATTTTATTTAGTGCATTTAAGTGATCCTTGTGACTTGAGTAGGTATTGATTTGAGGTTGAGTGTAGTCAAGGATCTATATGATCTCAAAGACTTTGGCACGCACGATTGTCTGCAAGTTGACCAATACCTGTAGTCATTCGTCCCAGATCAATTAGGCGATCCCTTAACATTAATACCCGGTTTAGTGTGCAAGCTAATTAGGAGACCATCTATTTAGGATTAAGTGTATCTCATAAAATAAGTGGCTGTAAGATTGGCTAACAAGACATTGCACTAGAGACCATAGTAATTAATTGCGTTCTTCCTTTCTAGTTGTCTGTCTTTATACCTATTCCCTTTTCGACAGCAAGGCTTACCACCAAAGCATCCTGCAATAATGCTACTAAAATTCCAAAATGCTTTCTTTACTGCTTTCTTAGGTAGATTAATAAACCAGTTAGACAATTAGAGACACAAACCATTCTTTGGGTCGACACCCGTACTTACCAATCACTACACTATACACGATAGGGTACACTTCTCTTTAGTGCGTAGGAATAGTCGAGGTAGTTAGGGTTTTAATAAAAGTAAAACCTGACGTAGTTTCTGTTTTTTTAAAAGGAAATCGCACGCATACAAGTTTTTGGCGTCGCCTGTTAGAGGAACTCGTTTTTGGTTAGTATTTTGATTATTTGATTGAAATATGTGTGTTTGTTTGTATGTTTGTGAGTGCTGGACCTTCTGTTCTTCCCCTATTTCTGTGTGCTTGCATGTTTGATTGAGTGTTGTTATGACGTAACTCTTTTGATTACGCCGTAAATTTTCTAATGTACGAAGTAAACCAGTTTCATCTGGTTACATGTAACCGTGCGCATAAAAATAAATTTTTCATTTCAGACTGGTTATGGCATAATTTTGGTAGTGCTTGTTGTGACATATATCAGAACTAGGTTCTGAACACCAAAATATTTGGGCAATGCTTGAACCCTTAAAAATATTTTCTAATACCGCCTCTGTTTTAATATTAAGCCTCTCAGCCTTAATGTTTTAGTCATGTGGTGTTTATGAGTCAAGTATTTGCCAAAAATGTATGCTCCTATTCTATTACACTTTTGATGCACGGGTTTGTTAGTGTGCAGGATGAGAAATTATGAACAGGTTGAGGAGACATGAAGATTGAACATGTGTGGAGATGTCCAAGTGGCCTGTGGTAGAGGCTAGAGTCTAACTTAACGACTCTTTAAATAAACAAAAGTCTTATCCTTTTAATTATTTTTTGCATTTAGTTGGTTTTGTATATTTCTTACTTGGTTTTGCAAGGTCTAACAGCAAGGGGGCGGAATTCAAAGTCACCTTTCCTCGTAATTGTATGGTAAGACTGCAGCCAATGGTAGCAATTACGGCGTAACAATCTAAGTGTACTCGTAATCATTAAAGTTGCGGTGTAATCTTTCCCATGGTTACGACGTAACTGAACTTAATAAAAAAAAATGATCATCCACATGATTACGGCGTAATCCAATCCTTGGTTACACCGTAATCCCTTCTTGCGAATCATTAAATCATTTGAAATTTTACAAAACTGTGTATATTGGTAAATAAACTTTGTGGGTATGATCTCTGGAAACCCTCACGAGACTTCACTCGTCCACTTGGGCCACCAAGTGGTTTAAAAGGCTTGTCGCATACGCTAAATACAACCGTGATTCCTACGAAAGTAAGTTAGGTTTTGTAAAGTTTTGTATATTTTGTGCTATTTGGTGCTTTCTATCTTGGTTTATGCTTTTGATATTAGTCTTTCTTGTAGTATACAGGTAATGCACAGGATGAGTCTAGGATGCTAATCAAGCACAAGAAGCATAACAAACCCTGTCTAGTCAGAATGCTTTATAGGAGGATGTTGAAGTCTGCCTGTGAATGGTAGATGTGCTCGAAGAAGAAGACCCAGAGCATGTCTTAGAGCATGTTGTCTCTTCATATTTCTGATTAAATCCAAGGGAGTCTTCCGTTCTAATTCTACTCTTATCTTTAATTTTCATTTCCTTAATGTACAATAGGGACATTGTACAAACCAAGTGGGGGGATGGGAGTAGAATTATCACTTGACTAATATTTGACTTCGATTTTCTTGTTTTCTTTGAAAAATTGTGCCAATTTTAACTTTTTTGACAAGTTTTTCCTAATAAACTAGAACTCATCTTTGCCGAGCACACTATAACCCTTTATTTCAATTAGTTAGGTTAAGCCTTATGATGCTGTTTTCATCTATTATTCAAAAATCCAACCGAAAAATATGAGTGATGGTCGTATGTATTGTAGACTTTAGAACTTGGCATGTACATCTTGTCAAGACCTAATTGGTTAGTTGGAATAGATAGTTCAAGAAACCAACATTTTAGTAAATCCCCCAAAAAGCCTATATGTGTGTATTTATCGGCTTGTCACACTGACTTGTCGACCTCCCCTTGTAAAACCCTAGTTGCGATCACTACCAGTGCAAGATACCGCTAGATCACCTTGTCAACGCCAATTCCCATCCTGTTTAAAACCATAATATTTTTCGTTACACCATTTCGCCTTATCCTACAATGTAGTCTTTGTGTTCTTTATGTTGAAATCTCTGGCTATTTAAGTCCATAGTTCAGGGGAATAGGAACGAAAACTTTATGCATTCGTGGAAGACCAATAAGTTATGATCTATAAAGACTCCTGTATCACCACTTTCAACGTTGTTCATCTCAAGGGATGGGATGTGCGTATAATATCGGATGTTGCAGGGGCAATAATTAAAGATATAAAATCCTATAGCATTTGCATATTTATCATGAAGAAAAAAAGAGGGTGCAACTAAAAAGCCACCCATGTGCTAAAAAATGTAAAGATGGTGCAAGAAAAATTATATAATAGATTATATAGATATATCTAGATATATAATATATATAATATTATATATATAAATATATTATAGTAAATATATATATAATATATGCACTAGTAGCCTCATTATTGCACCAAGCCAAGCAAGTATAAAAGAATGGAGCTAGGTATCACCAATATAAAGATCAAGTTTTTTAAAACTCAGACCATTTGGACGCTTAGATGGACAGTAGCTACTTATGACAACCTTAGATTACTTTAGACTATTTGTTTCATGTTTTTATCTTAACAACCATTAAATGTGTATCCCATATCTATCCTAACCCTTTAAATCACCCAATAAACCAATGGCACCCATGTTGCCTTTAAGACTGTTTAGACCCTAATTCTAGTGAAGGATGTGTACTTTCAAGCTATAAAAGAAAACATGCGATGAATGAGCATGGAGTGAACTCCAAAATGAAACATCATAGATTGAGTGAGTAGTATTAGTGTGATTTGTTTATTCTTCCTTTCGGAGGTGCTCTGTTTAGAATTTTCTAGCATAAAGTATTTGTTAAATACATTATCGTCTTCTTAAAAAACCAAGGGGTAGATATACTTGTAAGAATTATTTAAAAGGTTTTACTTGAGGGCAAGTAGAAGTCAAGTGGGGGGATATTTGATAACATCAAATATATAATACTTTTATATATCAAATTCTAGCATTTATGGCTTCACTTTATATCATTTTTATATGAATTCGGTACTTAATTTATTTATTTATTTAGCGAATTTAGGTAATTAGAGACGTTGGAACGGAAAACATGCGAAAAAATGACAAAATGAAGAAAATACAACTAAAACCGCATTATGGATGCTTAGAAGATATTACGGCGTAAGGTCCCGCAGGAGTTACACCATAATCAATTATTAATTACAAAGAATTGGTGTTGATGAAGCATTACGGCGTAACGTCCCGCAAGTGTTACGCCGTAAACTATTTATTGCTGAAGATTAGTATGCTGACTAAGGGTTACGGCGTAACGTGTCAAAATAATTACGCCGTAACATATTTTAATACTAATTGAAGAAATGATGTGTCAGAAGGTTTACGGCGTAACGTGGTCAATGCCGTTACGCCATAAAGAGGAGTCGACACAGGGACTGATGTTGCACAATTACAATGAAGTTTCGAAAATAAAACTAAAACAACATGGAAGACGAGGGACTATTTTTGCAATTATTATAAAATGAATGCACCATTCATTCATTCGTTCAATTTCACTCGGTGTGTTCAGCCGCCAATTAGAAAAAGGAAGAAAAAGTTGTACGCAACAAACAGTGTAATGGGCACCTTTTCCGGGGTTTGCCCTGGCCTCGACTAGGGAAACAGAGCATTATAGTCAACACAGTTTGGAATCACATACTTTAAATTTATTTTGGACAATATAATTGTAATTATTATTTTAATTGAGCAGAATCATGCGTTTTAATTTATTGTTGCTAATGTTATTAATTTGTTTTATTAGTGTTTACTTGACATTTATTACATTTAAATTATCTTTATGAATATTAAGGTTTGATCACTGTAGTTCGCTATCTTTATTTATTTTATTTAGTACATTTGAAGAGTGATTCTTGTAACCTGAGTAGGTATTGATTAGTTGAGTTTTTTGGGGGGATCAAGGATCTATATGATCTCAAAGACTTTGGCATACACGATTGTCTGCAAGTTGACCAATACCTGTAGTCGTTCGTGCTAGATCAATTAGGCGATCCCTTAACATTAATACATGGTTTAGTGTGCAAGCTAATTAGGAGACCACCTATTTAGGATTAAGTGTATCTCATAAAATAAGTGGCTGTAAGATTGCGACAAGACATTGCACTAGAGACCAAAGTAATTAATTGCGTTCTTCCTTTCTAGTTGTCTGTCTCTATACCTATTCCCTTTTCGACAGCAAGGCTTACCACCAAAGCATCCTGCAATAATGCTAATAAAATTCCAACATGCTTTCTTTACAACTTTCTTAGGTAGATTAATAAACCAGTTAGGCAATTAGAGACACAAACCGTTCTTTGGGTCGACACCCGTACTTACCAATCACTACACTATACACGATAGGGTACACTTCTCTTTAGTGCGTAGGAATAGTCGAGGTAGTTAGGGTTTTATAAATGTAAAACCTGACGTAGTTTCTTTCTGGTTAAAAAAAAAAAAAAAAAAAAAAAAAAAAAAAAAAAAAAAAAAAAAATAAAAAATTAAAAAAATTAAAAAAAAAAAAAAAAAAAAAAATAAAAAAAAAAAAAAAAATAAAATAAAAAAATAAAAAAAACAAAAAAAAAAAAAGAAATCGCGCATCAAGTTTTTGGCATCGCTGTCGGGGAATGGTTTTTGTTGTTTTTGATTGTTTGATTGAAATATGTGTGTTTGTTTGTATGTTTGTGAGTGCTGGCCCTTCTGTTCGTTCCCCTATTTCTGTGTGCTTGCATGTTTGATTGAGTGTTGTTACGACGAAACTCTTTTAATTACGCCGTAAATTATTCTATTACGATGTAACCAGTTCATCAGGTTACGGCGTAACATGCGAAATAAAAATAAATTTTCATTTCAGACTTGGTTATGACATAACTTGGTTGTGCTTGTTGCGACATATCTTTGAACTAGGTTTGAAACACCAAAAATAGTTTGGGCAATACTTGAACCCTTAAAAATATTTTTTAATACCGCCTCTGTTTTAATATTAAGCCTCTCAGCCTTAACGTTTTAGTCATGTGGTGTTTATGAGTCAAGTATTTGCCAAAAATGTATGCTCCTGTTCTATTATACTTTTGATGCACGGGTTTGTTTGTGTGCAGGATGAGAAATTATGAATAGGTTGAGGAGACATGAAGATTAGACATGTGTGGAGATGTCCAAGTGGCTTGTGGTGGAGGCTAGAGTCTAACTTAACGACTCTTTAAATAAACAAAAGTCTTATCCTTTTAATTATTTTTTGCATTTAGTTGGTTTTGTATATTTCTTACTTGGTTTTGCAAGGTCTAACAGCAAGGGGGCGGAATTCAAAGTCACATTTCCTCGTAATTGTATGATAAGACTGCTACCAATGGCAGCAATTACGGCGTAACAATCTTAGTTACGTCGTAATCATTAAAGTTGCGGTGTAATCTTTCCCATGGTTACACTAACTGAACTTATCAAAAAAAACTAAAATGACATCACATGATTACGGTTTAATCCAATCCTTGGTTACACCGTAATCCCTTCTTGTAAATCATTAAATCGTTTGAAATTTTACAAAACCGTGTATATTGGTAAATGAACTTTGTGGGTATGATCTCTGGAAACCTTCACGAGACTTCACTCGTCCACTTGGGCTACCAAGTGGTTTTAAAGGCTTGTCGCATATGCTAAATACAACCGTGATTCCTACAAGTGAGTTAGGTTTGTAATGTTCTTATATTTTGTGCTATTTGGTGCTTTCTATCTTGGTTTATGCTTTTGGTAGTAGTCTTTCTTGCAGTATACAGGTAATGCACAGGATGAGGTGCTAGGATGATAATCAAGCTGCAAGGAAGCATATCAAACCGGTCTAGTCGAATGCTTTATAGTAGGAGGTTAAAGTCGCCTGTGATGGTAGATGTTGCTCGAAGAAGAAGACCCAGAGCATGTCTTAGAGCATGCTGTCTCTTCATATTTCCGATTAAATCAAGGGGAGTCTTCCGTATAATTCTACTCTTATTTCATTATTTCATTTCCTTAATTGTACAATAGGGACATTGTACAAAACAAGTGGGAGGATGGGAGTAGAATTACCACTTGACCTATATTTGCCTTCGATTTCCTAGTTTTCTTTGAAAAATGGTGCTAATTTTAAAATTTTGACATGTTTTTCTTACTAAACTAGAATAAATCTTTGCCGAGCACATTATTATATTGTAATTAATTTGGTAAGAGTAAGCCTAGTATTCTGTTTTCATATGTTATACATAAAATCCACTAAATACATGAGAGTGCCAGTAGTATTGTAGACTTTAAAACTTGGCTTGTACATCTTGTTAAGACCTAATTGGTTAGTTGGAATAGACTGTTTAAAAAGGCAACATTTTAGTAAATCACCAAAAAAGCCTATATGTGTGTGTTTATCGGCTTGTCACACTGACTTGTCGACCTCCCTGTGTAAAACCCTAGTTGCACTCACTACCAGTGCAAGATACCCCTAGATCACCTTGTCAAGCCATTCCTGTTTAAACAATATATGTTTCGTTACACCATTTCGCCTTAGCCTACCCTGTAGTCTCTATTTTTTGTGTTGAACACTTTGGCTATTTAAGTCCATGGTTCGTGGGAATGGGAACGGAAACTTTATGCATTCCGGGGAAGACAAGTAGTTCTTTTCAGTTATGATCTATAAAGACCCTTCTGTATCACCACTTTTGACGTTGTTCATCTCAAGTGGGGAGATGTGCGTATAATATCAGATGTTGCGGGGGCAATAATTAAAGATATAAACTCCTGTAGCATTTGCATATTTATCATGAAGAAAAAGAAAACAAGGTGCAAACTAAAAAGTCACCCATTTGCTAAAAAAATATAAAGATGGTGCAAAAAAAAATATATATGGAGTTAGTAGCCTATTATTGCACCAAGCCATCTCAACAAGTATAAAGAATGGAGCTAGTAGCCCATTATTGAAGATTAAGTTTTTAAACTCAGACTTTTGGACCTTGGATGGACAGTAGCTAGTTATGACAACCTCAGTTTACTTTAAACTATTTGTTTCATGTTTTTTTATCTTAACAACCATTCTAAGTGTATCTCATGTCTATCCTTACCCTTTATGTCACCCAATAAACCAAATATTAGCCATGCTGCCTTGGAGACTGTTTAGACCCTAATTCTAGTTGGTCGAGGCGTGTGTACTTTCCATGTTTATGATAGAATACATACTATGACTATGCAATTGAGTGATCACCCCGAAATTAAACACTTAGTTTAGTAATGAGTGTTGAGTGTTTTTGATCCCCTTTTCGTGATATGTTCCACTCAGATGTTTTCTAGCATAAGTAGTTTATAAATTCATTTCTCTAAGTTAAATTGGAACAATCTTTTTATGAATTATTCTAAATGATTCTACTTGAGGGCAAGTAGAAGTCAAATGGAGGGATATTTGATAACATAAAATAGTTGATACATTTAAATATCAAATTCCTTATAAAAATGCATACAAGTATGCTATTAATGTATAAAAATGTTACTTAATTATTAATATTCAGTTTCCAGGGACCAAGTGAGCATTTTATCAAAAGACAAGGGATTTGGACAAGAAATGCACTAAATTGAAGAGTCCAAGGCACTTTACGACGTAACACCCCTGAGGGATTACGTCATAACATCTTATAACGAAGAAATGAGTAATCACACCCTTTACGGCGTAAAGTGTCTCAAAGATTATGCCGCAACATTCAAAATTACAAGAGATGATGTATCTGACTCAGCGTTACGGCGTAACATGGGTGTTGATCC